>JARYGA010026803.1:0-32852 GCA_030545235.1 Helianthus tuberosus | reverse complement strand
GTGTGACACGACGCTAGATAAAAATAAGATAGTAGCCATTGTAATTGCTCTTATGCTGTAATTTATAACTAATGTGTCGTTTTGTTTAACTTGAATGACTCGCCAGTATTTCCCCGCTGATAAAATATTTTTAAAACATGTTTCAGGTGACCTACTGTGAATCAAGGAAAAGTGCTACGGAGCACTAACAAAGCTTGAAGTGGTGGCTCAATTAAATAAATAAACATGTTTTGTAAAACAGGGAATTTCCTCGTGAAATTCCTCTATTGTAAATTACGGGGTTTGACCCACGTTATGAAATAAAATAAGTGGGCATTTTCAAGTTTTTAAAAGATCCTGTTAGACTTCCGCTGTCAACTCAAATAATAAATACCACGGGTTTTCTGTCCCGCCGCTCCTGGACCAGGTCACACCGGGACGGGGGCCGTGACAGGGGGCCCAAGTAATGACAATTTGTAGTGCATGGAAATCCTAATGGACTCTACGGGTCAAGCAAATGGTCACCATCCATTTGAAATTCCTAAGTTGTCCAAATCTCCATCTTGTAGAACATTAACCGAGATAGTTACTATAACGCTCTACAAGGTAGGAAGTCCGTCTTAGCCTGCTTCGCACCTGCACTTCTACCTGTGGTATGAGTCAATTGGGAACCGATATCTAAGCAAGTGAAGATGATTAACACTCAGAAAATATTCTTCTCAACACTTTAGGATTCTTGGGTTTAAACTTGTAAGGAGCCTACAACACCCCAACTTATCCATAACAGTTGCTATGATAGACCCCAACATTTGACATCCGTTTTACCCCAAGGAGGTAGCATGGCGCGAGCCATAGTGTAACCCACCTACTGCACTCTATTCATCATTCATGAAGACCGTACCAACCATATTGGGACTCTTGGAGCCAAGCAAAACAATGTAAAAGTCACACAGTCCAGTGTGACAAAGGGGTCCTTCCTACATCAGACAATCAAGGTCCATAAAGCATAGAACACATGTTATAAGGACAAAAGCAACCGCTCGATCCTCCTCCTCTTAATAGATTCCCACTCCATATGGGCACATGGATGAAACAGGCAGGAAGCTCCTTCCCGTCCTTCACCTCATAAGCACCTTGTCACCCACTACCCATATTGCACCACCGACACCCCCATCAGTACTTCCACCGTTCTATCCCGTGGTGCACCCTATCATTTGAGTAGTGCTTTCACACCCTGGAAACCACTTTACGTTTGCTACAAGGCACAATCCGGCCCCAAGGAAGAAGTCATGTACCCTCACGACCTTACCTCTACGTTTTCAGTACTAACCCCCCCTACACGTGGTAGTAGTGCACAACCCCATCCTCTGGGAAGTATGCCCGTTTTTGTAAAAGAAAAGACTATGGAAGAGTCGGAAACTTGAGGAATAAACAAGGAACAAGGTGAAGGCAAGACCTCACTGTCATTTGTATAGCCCTGGATGACTTGCATCAATCGGAGTAAGGTGACTCCGAGGAGGTTTGCTACGCAAGACTAATTGCAACAAGTTGATATAGTGTATGTAAAAGTCAATGTACCCTTAGCAAGATTTTGTTGCGACTCACTTTACCTCGCTATAATGATGAGATGATTATGGTGGGAAGATTTGCATAAGCATCATTAGGAATTACCCAACCTTTATACTTAAGGTGCACGACGAATAAGCTTTGCTTTCACACATAGACGACAACATTTATTCCAAAATAAATGTTTAATTTCGTCAATGTGTTTTATACATGAGGAGCACATGGAACCACAGCGAAGGAAACGTTGGCCGAGTCTAATCAGAACTTTTGCCTACAACAAGAGCTGAGCTTGAAGCTCTGTAGAACCAATGAGTTGCTGAAGCAATCATCCAATACGAAGCAAGCAACACTGCAAACAATGGCGGAATAAGAGGAATCATATTGGGAATCGCTCAGGCAATAACTCATGCCCTAGGTTCTGCCAAGGGCAGAATGATGATGGAGAATTCGAATAAATGACCAGTAAAAGAGAAGACATGTGTGGAGTCTTCTTTGGACATGAATAAGAGGAAGTATACGCATTACAAGCAAGACTTTAAGCCAAACGACAAACATAAGGAAAACGCCGCGACTAGGACAGTCAAGGCATCCGTGACCACAACTAAGCCATGTGATAAAAACTACCAAAGAGAACTACCAAAGTGTAACAGGTGTGGTTATCATCACACCGGTCCGTGCAGGGCTCATAGGTGTGGAAGTTATGGCAAGACCGGACATAGCAAGGAGGCAATGCTGGTCTGGTACGGGGCGGGGAATAGGAGCCAGGACAATGATAGAAACCAGAGCGATAATAGGGAGCAGAGCAGTAATGGAAACGACAAGGGCAAAGGTTGCGACAGATGTGGCAATAAAGGACACTAACGGAAGGACTGCCCGAAGAAAAATAAAGTTCGTGGGAGAATTTGTTATGAAAGGAGCACCCAAGGCGCGCCAGGACCTGAACGTAGCTACGGGAGTGTTCTGTATAAACCAACACTATGCATCCATTTTGATTGATACTAGCGCCGACTTTAGCCTTGTATCCATAGAATTTAGAATCTACTTGGTCTAGAGACAAGTAAGCTAGACCCCCCCCCCCCTCATTCAATAGAATTAGCGAATGGGAAATTAGTCGAAGAGGATGAAGTTATTAAAGGTTGTACACTTAAGCTTGGGGAATGAAAGTTTTCTATTGACCTGCTACCAGTTGGTATAGGAAGTTTTGATGTTGTAGTCGGCATGGACTGGATATCCAAGAATGGAGCTGAAGTTGTTTGTCAAAAGAAAATCGTTCGCATCCCTCTTGCGAATGATGAAACACTTATAGTACACGACCTTCATACAGTTAATGCGAGGACGTTGGGCCTCATAAGGCGGAAGATTATGACATTTCACATTGGCTTTGAGAGCGCAGAAGTGTCTCCGAAAAGTCTGCATAGCCTTCCTTGGTCATATTGCGACAAGGAGACCAAGGACTCAAGATTAGAAGACATCCCCGTTGTAACGGAATTTCCAAAAGTCTTTCCCCAAAGACTTGACTGGGCTACCTCCACAGCGACAAGTGGAGTTTCGGATAAATCTAGTGCTGGGAGTGGCACTAGTGGTAAAGGCGCCTTACTGACGAGCTCCGTCCGAGATGCAAGAACTTTCGACTCAACTGCAAGAGCTGCTAGATAAGGGAACTTATCAGGCCAAGCTTCTTACCCTGGGGAGCTCCAGTGTTATTTGTTAGGAAGAAGGACGGCATTTCCCGTATGTGCATACAGCCTGACCTAAGAGGAACTCAGAAGGACTAATGAGAAAAAAAAGTATGGTGCAAAGGTTACATGGAGATAAACAACTAACCATCAAGAATCGGTACCCCTTACCGAGAATTGATGACTTGTTTGACCAACTACAAGGTTCCAGCTACTATTCCAAGATTGACATAAGGACAGGATAACATTAATTGAGGACACAAGAAGAAAGTATCCCTAAAACGGCCTTACGGACTCGCTACGAGCATTATGGGTCCCTTGCCACGCCGTTTGGCTTGACGAACGCACCGGCATTATTAATGGATCCCATGAACCGAGTGTGTAAGCCGTATCTGGATAAATCTGTGACAGTGTTTTTAGTGACACCCCATATACTCGGAAACCAAGGAGGAGCACGAGCAATACCTACGAGCTACCTTGGAACCTTTGAAGGAGGTACAGTTGTATGCAAAACAGTCGAAGTAAGAATTTTGGATTCGCGAGGTGCAATTCTTAGGTCACGAGGTGAATAAGAATGGGATTCGTGTTGACCCTGCCAAGGTTGAAGCAATCAGGAACTGGGAGGCCCCAATACGCCAACTAAGATATGGAAATTTCTGGGGTTAGCAGGCTATTACAGATGATTCATGGAGGATTCTTCCAAGTATTACTCAGCCACTAACGTCCCTAACCCAAAAGGATAAGAAGTTTGATTAGGGAGAGAAACAAGAAACAGCCTTGCAGACATTGAAGGATAAACTCTACGACGCACCTATCTTATCTTTACCTGACGGTACCGACGGTTCCGTGGTCTGCTGTGATGCGTCTCGACAAGGTCTCGATTGCGTGTTGAGGCAACGGGACAAAGTCATCACATACGCGTCACATCAGTTAAAGGCGCAAGAAAAGTATCATACGACGCCCGACCATGAGTTAGGAGTTGTGATCTTCGCATTAAAGAATTGGCGTCAATACTTGTATGGCACTCGTTGCACGATCTTTATTGACCATAAGAGTTTGCAACACATTTTTTATCGGAAGGACTTGAATATGAGACAGCGTAGATAGGTTGAGCTGTTGAATGATTATGATTGTGAGATCAGGTATCACCAGGGTTAGGCGAGCGTTGTAGCCGATGCCTTGAGTCGCAAGGAACGTGCAAAGCCTCTAAGGGTGCGAGCCTTAGAGATGACAATACAAACCGATCTCATCGTTAGGATTCGAGATGCCAACAGGAAGCACTTAAACCAGAGAACCTACAAGCCGAAGCACTACGCGGTATAGAAGTGCAATTGTTGTCTAGAGAAGATGGAACATTATACTCTATGGAACGACTTGGGGTTCCGTTTCATGATAATATACGTGCACTTATTCTGGACAAAGCTCACAAGTCAAGGTACACGATCCATCCTGGATCTAACGAGATGTACCAAGATTTAAAGGGTTTTTTTTTTATCGGTGGCCCAAGATGAAAGCCGATATTGCCACCTATGTAGGTAACTGTCTGACTTGTGCTAAGGTTAAGGCAGAATACCAGAAACCATCAGGGTTACTGCAGCAACCTGAGATTCCCGTTTGAAAGTGGGAACAGATCTCAAGGGATTTCATTACGAAGTTAACAAGAACCCAAATAAGACATGATATGATTTGGGTAATTATTGACCGACTTACAAAACCTACGCATTTCTTACCGATCAGTGAGAAGGATAGCACCAAGAAGTTAGCAGAGATATACCTTAAGGGGATTGTGGCATGTCATGGAGTGCCTGTCTCTATCATATCCGACCAAGATGGTCGTTTTGTGTCAAGAATTTGGCAGACGTTTCAGAAAGGCTTTTGGATCACAGTTGAACCATAAAACTACCTTTCACCCTTAGACGGACGGCCAAGGTGGACGAACGATTCAAAATTTGGAAGACATGCTATGTGCTTGTGTGATGGATTTTGGTGGAAGTTGGGATGCTCACCTGCCCTTGGTGGAGTTTTCCTATAATAATAGTTATCACACCAGCATTCAGGCCGCTGTAACCACCCTGGTTTTCACACTCGTATTTGTTTTGACATGCAATGTAACAAATACTGTATTTGGAATGAAACTTATTTGAACATACTTACGTTGTGCTTATACATGCTTATACCAATACAAACACGTGAAACAATTGCAAAATTCGTTGAGTTTTATACTATTAAACAAGGTTACATAAATTATAAGGGCCTTTGTGACATTTTGTGAAACTACAATCTAAAGGACCTATTTGACATTCTTTGAAACTTGCTTGAAATTATTACTTTTTAATATCGAGGACTAAAACTGTCATTTATTGAAAGTACAAAGTTTAGGGACTAAATTGTCATTTTTGAAACTATATAAATACAAGGGTTAAAACGCAATTATTTTAAAATACAAGTTTAGGGTTCTTTTGGTAATTGTTGAAACTTATTTTTAAGAAAATAAATATATATATTTTGAAATAAAAGTCCAAGGTTCACCTGGTCATTTTCTCAAACTTAAACTCTAGGGACTAAAGTTGAACTTTTTAAACCCATTTTAATTAAATATCCTAACCGGGTTAACTTTTATATAAGGATTCCTTCTTTAAATCTTAACTCAGTTAACTCATTTAACTGAAATATGTTAACTAAGTTAGTCCCAATATAATAAATCCTTCTTTAAAACTTAACTCAGTTAGTGTAACTAACTGACTACTACAGGGACCATTTATGACATTTTCCAAAACTTCTGGGACCAATTATGTACTTCTGATGAAAGTTGAGGGGCTGTTATTGTAATTTTTCGAAAGTTTAGCGACCGATTTTGTAAAAAATGAAACTTGAGGGGGGCAAAGTGTAAATTCTCAAAATTCGATCAAAAGGGTCAAACCCTTTGAACCGGACGTGTGTGAGGATCGAACTCGTGACCATGCGTTTGAAACCGAAGTGTCTTAGCCAGTTTTTCCTCCAGGCAGGAGCTGAAAGATTATGGAATTAAATTCTTTTATACACACATTAGAATTTTATATTATATTATATTATATTTTGAATATCAACAACTATCATCGCCGGCATGGGTTCCCATCCCATTTAAATCGTTGTTTAATTGATCTGAAAACATCACCAATAATTCCCAACTCATTTCCAACCCGATTACCCATTTATTCGACATTATTCCGTGCCAAACCGACTGTAATTCGAACTTTTTATTTAAAAATCAAAACTAATCGATTCCACCAATTATTGTCGGATCTGAGATCAAATTGAACCTCTATATAAGTCCCTTAGATCACCACGAACTTCCTGCACCCTTCATCTATCTCTATAACATCGAAACAAGTCGGAATTCGAACCTGCAACATTCGCCGGAAACTTCTTCGCCGGAGTTAGTCGACACACCGTTGCACGCAATACCGGATCGGTTTTAATCACCCAATCGGTATGTTTATACTTGCACAATGTATCTGTAAATTTAATTCGAATATGATGCAGTATAAACCGAGAATTAAGCATGCTGATTTCTGTTGACCGATAATTGGGGAAGATGATGAACACTAAAAATTGTTTGTTATTTTTTTTTTTAAACAGTTTCAATCATTAATTCATAATAAATCAGTTTTAAATGTTTAGAATCTAAAAATTTTAGCATAAATACTTGAAAGACTGTCACATTTATTAAAAATATAATACTACTCAAAATATTTATAAAACGATTTTATTTAATTAAAAACAGTTTTAGCATTTAAAAATTTATAATAAATCTATTTTTATGAGTTAATTACTGAAATTTTTACGATAATTATTTTGAGTGGTAAACTTTATAAAAATAATTTTTGTTAATGATATTTCATATGATTTTGATATTTATGTAATTAAAACAGTATTTACACTTTAAAAATATAGTTTAATCTTATATATTTTAAATTAAATAACTATATAATGTATGTCCGAAATTATTTTTATGATATCACATACATTATTCTGAGTTTATATAAATTTAGAATCTGAAATTTTATTACATTTAATTATTTAGATAATTAAACTTATGTAAACTTATTTATTGTTATTATAATCATTTTAATTCATTCTATTTATTTAAAATGATTTCAAAACTGTAATAATTATCTTAAATCAGTAATATTAAAGTTCAATAATTAAAAATGTTATTTTTAATTATTCTGATTTAAATTAATTATTTTGATAATTAGTTATATAATTATCATATTTATTCTTTAAACTATATAATTATCATTTACCAAATAATTATATATTTTTGTACTTCTAAATTCAATTATAAGTTATAAATTAATTATATCACTTATGAAATATTTTGGTATAATTATTTATGTTAAACTAATTATACAAATCGAATATAATTGATTCATTATTTTAAAATGTTTGTAGTAACTCAATTATGTACGTATATAATTTAATTATTTATGTCAAAGAAATATTTTTCCTATATAATTCCTTATTCATTTTCCGAGTTCTCTTGTTAGGTTATCTAAACCACATAATTACCACTTAAACAAAACACTACCAAATCCTATAGATTTAGGATTTCCAATTATCCAATTAAACATTATTGTTAATACATATTCCATATTGTTGCATGTTCAATCAATTAGAGTGACGTGGAATCTTAATTCCAAGAACTCTCACACTTTGCATACTTGTTTGGACTTACCCGAGATCAAGGTGAGTTCATAGATTCCCCTTTTTACTTTAAACTTTTGGGGTGAAACATATACTTATAAACTATATATCTATTTTGTCGTATTGATTCACCTGTGCAATTGGTTGATGCTTGAGTTATTACTGTTATTCTTTGTGCATTCATTAACTCGGTACAAGCCCATCGGTTATATTATAGCGCTATAGGTGTGACGCCCCATCATACTTCCAGTGAAACTTTTGGTTGGTATTCATGTCTATTTGAAACTTTTGGAAGTGTGGTGATAAACCCGAGTGATACGTCTTAATGGTTTGAATGTACTCCCCATGTATATACTTGTATTATTCATTTTGCTTTGTGATATATCATACGAAAGGCTTAAATTTATTTTTGAACTATTGTGAAACAAAACCTATGAATTCACTCAACCGTTTGTTGATCTATTACTTTTCTAACATATGTTTCAGGTAACAATGTTTAATGATGCTCTGCAATGATTCACCTGTAGAATACACCAAGACTTGTGCCTTAAGAATAAATTTGAATCTGTTGTAATATATTTTGGAATGTTTGTTGAATTTCCCTTTATTTTCTGATTTGAATGCAATCTTTTAAATTGAACTTAAATTATATTTCAACTAAATTTAAACTCCATGTGCTCAAATGCATTCTACCACTTTTTGTGACACCTTTGGCGTTTCCGTCTTCAGCCGGGGTGTTACAGATTGGTATCAGAGCCATGGTTATAGGGATTTAGGTTATTAGAAATTACTTTTAACCTAGACTATAACTTACCTAGGACACTTTCCATTAGTAACTCTTCCGTGATCTTTGCCTTGTCTTCATCCCTATTCTTATTTTTTGTAACCAATGCCTCGTCACCACAGACCTTATCTTTAGATTTTACAAATGCTCATCACCTATCCTTAGGTGATTATTTTCAAAACCTCTTCTGATTTTTAAATTCTCATCAAAGTCTTGGGCTCTAATAACGAACTCGTGCAATCTGGAAGGGTGGATGCCTGTATTCTGAGTTTTCTATCTAGGCAAGCACTTCGTATACATCTCATCAGACGCGAGACCAGTTGTGCTTACCTGGGAATTCTTGGGATGAGTATCCACGTATAGGCTAAAGCATGACTTCACCAAGTTATAAGAACCCAACTACTTTGACTTGTCATTGATGTCGTTTATTCGTGGAATAAATGATATCCATCTTGTTACGTGTCTTCTTTAATCCTCATTGATTTTATGAAACTACATTACCCCATTATGAAATCACTATAATCTTTCTTCCAGAAAATGCGTTCATGATGAGACACACGTTTGCCTACCTGGGAACTACCGATGAGAGTACAGTACGCCTATCGGCTCAAGGCATGTTACCCTAATTCAAAAGGATTTTTTTTTCTTTTCTCCGTTTCAGAACAATCCAAGTTTTTATCGATCTACGTTGTACTATTATCAATTTATTACGATACGATTCCCTCCTTTTCAAAGTTTCAAAATTTTCTCGAGACCATACCTGTCAGATTCAAATTTTCAAACTAGCTGCAGAACGTAGCATGGAAGCACTAACCGATCACATGGTGTAATCCGGAATCTCCTTATCTATATAAGAAACTCACTACACGAGCTAATCTACACAAGAACTATAAACTTCTGATATAACTCAACACATACCCAAACCATTCTTAGTTCAACAAAACCCCATATCCAAATGGGAAATCTCCCAACAGCATATGCTGAATCTTCAAATGCAGCAAAAATTCATCCCTTCCTTCAGTTTACTACTTTACACTATCAAGAGAGGTATCAAAAACTCAAGCATAAAGAAGTTCTTACTATTAGCAGTATTGATTGGCAACGAATAGGAATGTTTGATTTCAGTGGTTTGCTGGCAAGATCACTACAACCTAATACACCCTGGCGCCGTTTCTTCGACATCCTAGAACCATCATACGATGAACTAGTGTATGAGTTCTTGTCCACTTTCTATTACAAAAATAATGAAAATCTTACCAATGAATCCATTCATTTTCAACTTTGTGGGCAACTTCATACTATGTCATTAACAGAATTCGCAATTCATCTGGGCATATATACAGATGAAGAAGTCAAACAACCCATTTTTACGGAGGCACCAACCTCTTGTTCCTCCGCGGATATGGTAAATTATTGGCAATACCATTCATGAAAAGAATGGTGTGTCAACAATAATTCTACAAGCTTCATAGACCCTTGTTATCAATATAAGCACCGTGTTTTAGCCCACACTATCACGGGGCGCAAACATAATCTACACAGGGTTAAAACAATCGAACTTTTCTATTTGTATAGTATTTTTGAGCAAGTTCCTTGTAATATTGCCCACGGACTTGCTGAATATTTTTCTAGTCAACAATCACATCCTCAGAGAAGTCTCATGGGAGGGTCTTATATTACAAAAATAGCACAATCATTAGGTGTCTTAAGTGATCAGATTATCCAGGGATTATCTCCACCAAAGGCACCTGGGATTGTAAATCCTTACACCATGAGGCTAACCCCTGTTCATATTGGTACACTAACACAACCATCACAGTCGGAGGGAGCTCCAATTATCTTAGAGAATACCTTCCCACAAAATTTACAACAATCATTTTTGCAGTTTCCCCAACCGTCTTTTTATCGGTTTGATATGCAACCACCGCTGCCATACATACAAGAACCTATTACAACTAACTTATTCCAACCTTTAACACCGAACGTCTTACCAAGCTTCCCACCGTTATTTTTCGAGGAGAATTCAACGATGCAAGGAACTTGGTTTGATGAAAACATGATGACTCAAGAGCAGTTAGCATCAGAACCCTTTTTGCAAGCACCATTACTGCCACATTCTTTCCAGTCACTGTTGAACGAAGTAGAACAACTGCCACCAACTGATATGGCAGGCCCAAGTACGATGCCTCAAATGAATCTACCTCCAGATTCATTGGGAGACGAAGTGACTAGGTTAAACAATCAAGTTTAAAATTTGTCTCAACAAATAAGATGGTTGACAGAAAGAAATCAATGGTTGGAAAGCATGCTGATACAAATAACTGATCATATGCAACTGCCTCTACCACTTCCACCACCTTATAATCCTGAATTTGATCCATTACATGAATTATTTCAAATGTAAATTTGTTCAATAGACTGTCAAACAAACAATGCTATCATTGCTAATGTGAAATACGTTTTGATTCAGTTAATGTTGTGTTATATTGATGCTAGTTTGATTTAAACAATACCTCAATCTTATTTGTTTTCCTCACTTAACTAGAAGTGCTATGTGGACTATGCAACGAAATGCGTAATTTTGGGTGCACACTTAATTACGGGGTTCGACGCATGAGAATCATAGTAAGCCTTGTTAAGTAAGGTGGCATATAGAAACATTATGTGGTTATGTTATTATCCATTATTTGCTTATTTGTACAAACATTTGTTTGCCTAATATTTACATAACAAATCCAGCATAACATAGTGCCATGCAAAACAATTTCTATACAATGATCCTCGTAAATTCCTCAAAATTATCAGCACCAAACAATGATTTGATTATCTTTCTAATCATTACAATTATTTTCTACGGTCTCTTTCGAATAAATTTCGAGACGAAATTTTCTAAAGTAGGGGAGACTGTAACCACCCTGGTTTTCACACTCGTATTTGTTTTGACATGCAATGTAAAAAATACTGCATTTGGAATGAAACTTATTTGAACATACTTACGTTGTGCTTATACATGCTTATACCAATACAAACACGTGAAACAATTGCAAAATTCGTTGAGTTTTATACTATTAAACAAGGTTACATAAATTATAAGGGCCTTTGTGACATTTTGTGAAACTACAATCTAAAGGACCTATTTGACATTCTTTGAAACTTGCTTGAAATTATTACTTTTTAATATCGAGGACTAAAACCGTCATTTATTGAAAGTACAAAGTTTAGGGACTAAATTGTCATTTTTGAAACTATATAAATACAAGGGTTAAAACGCAATTATTTCAAAATACAAGTTTAGGGTTCTTTTGGTCATTGTTGAAACTTATTTTTAAGAAAATAAATATATATATTTTGAAACAAAAGTCCAAGGTTCACTTGGTCATTTTCTCAAACTTAAACTCTAGGGACTAAAGTTGAACTTTTTAAACCCATTTTAATTAAATATCCTAACCGGGTTAACTTTTATATAAGGATTCCTTCTTTAAAGCTTAACTCAGTTATCTCATTTAACTTAAATATGTTAACTAAGTTAGTCCCTATATAATAAATCCTTCTTTAAAACTTAACTCAGTTAGTGTAACTAACTGACTACTACAGGGACCATTTATGACATTTTCCAAAACTTCAGGGACCAATTATGTACTTCTGATGAAAGTTGAGGGGCTGTAATTGTAATTTTTCGAAAGTTTAGCGACCGATTTTGTAAAAAATGAAACTTGAGGGGGGCAAAGTGTAAATTCTCAAAATTCGGTCAAAAGGGTCAAACCCTTTTAACCGGACGTGTGTGAGGATCGAACTCGTGACCATGCGTTTGAAACCGCAGTGTCTTAGCCAGTTTTTCCTCCAGGCAGGAGCTGAAAGATTATGGAATTAAATTCTTTTATACACACATTAGAATTTTATATTATATTATATTTTGAATAACAACAACTATCATCGCCGGCATGGGTTCCCATCCCATTTAAATCGTTGTTTAATTGATCTGAAAACATCACCAATAATTCCCAACTCATTTCCAATCCCGATTACCCATTTATTCGACATTATTCTGTCACACCCCCAAAATCCACACGCGGAGTATCACCGCTTGGAGGCGTGACTGACCAGGATCAAGCCACCAATCATATTGAACATATAAGTAAATACCAAAAATCATTCATCAATACGAAAGGTGTTTTTAAAACCAAACATCAACAAGTGTGTAGCGGAAGCATAAGTATGTAAACCCAATGTAAATAGTAAATTCAAATGTTTAGATAGATAACATGGCATCATCGATCCATGTCCCACAACGACCTGCTCCTCCCTGTGCAAGCTCCATAAGTACCTAAGGTCCTGCAAGGCATGCAAGAGAGAGAGTCAACAACTAGTTGAGCGAGTTCACAGTTAATAGTTCAGTAATAGTATAGCGTGAATAGTAGTATGTTCGTTCGTTACAAAGTATCGTATTATTTCCCATCGCGGCCTTCCAGGCAGGTGTGCGAAGATATTGGGGAATGTTATTCCCAAGTATTCTAGACTAGGTTTATTTGTATCGCGGCCTCTCCAGGCAGGTGTGCGAAGATTTGTAAGTTTAGTTCGCGGCCATTCTATGGCAGGTGTGCGAAGTCAGTCATAATATCGCGGCCAATCCTTGGCAGGTGTGCGAAGATCAGTTCAATAAGTGTTACTAGTCTAGTCGTATCCAATCGTTAGGTTCTACTTTAAGAGTATACAAAATAATTCGTCAAATCCCATTCCCACCCGGGAACCCCATGCCTTGGCTGTGTGAACTCACCTTAGGTTTGCTCGGTATGCTAAGTATGTGCTCACAGAGAAATCAACCACGTCCTAAATTATTCACGTATGCGAAATCAGTTTACGTACGAGTACAACATGGTAACATCGAGTTAAAGATCATCACGTAGCACATAACACGTATTCAAACACATACGAAACATGCAATTCAGTTAACAGCAGTTAATTAGGTCAGTTAAGTTCTAACAGAAACAAACCAAGTTAAAACAGGTTCCCCACTCGACGAAACACCTTCAGTTTCGTCGAGAGTCCCTTCGGCGAAACAAACCCCAGTTTCGTCGTTTGATTTCTTGACGAATAAATCCTGATTCGTCGTATTTCAGATTCGTCAAATGTCAGTTACGTATCACATTAGTTACGTCATAATATCACAAAACCCTAATTCGCCGACATCAACATACGAAGATCATACCGAACTCACACAGTAATCATTCAGCAAATCATCAATATTATTTATTATGCCAATCATAACATAAACATGAACACATGAAAAATCTTATTATTTAACACACATGGCCGACATGTGTTAACCACCTCAAGAGATTATTGGACCAAAAATCTGTTAGTGGACTGCCTCATGTATTTATTTGTTTCATATTGATTGTACCCTCACATTCCCTTCCATACATTAATCAACCAAATCTGAATTACCAGCACACATACATATGGCAAATCTGACAACTCACATGCTATGGCCGACATTTAAAGTAAATCCCCTTTGGCTTAATTATACAAAGCACATGCATAACAATAATAACCTAATCGCCTACATCTACATCATACTGTAACCATTGATCATATCAATTACACCAAGGCACATACCATCTAACATGAATCCCAATTACCAACAACCGTTAGTTGACGGCTCGGTCATGATTTGTATTATAACAAATCATTGATTTATACAAGGTGCCTCATTCATTCACTAGATTATCAGAATATACAACAACAGTTGAGCATGGACAGTAAGCATATCACAACCGATCACATCATTAGGTTATAAGAATCCCTATCATGCTAATCAATTCAATAAACGACAAAAACACATCACAGTCGATCCGTATGTAAGTGCATATCATTCGCAATACATGTATGTATAACAATCATCCAACACATAACAACATCAATCAAACACATATTATGTAACACTAACCGAATTATGGAGAGAACTAGTGAGGATCCGAAAAAAAAAAGAGACGGAGACTGCCAATGCTCAGAGGAGTCCTAGGGTTTTGGTTTTGGTGATTCGTTTCACAAAAGAAATTGTTTTGGCGAGATATAGCTCACGTAACAGATTTGGGCCCTTAATTGGGCCTCAGCAGGTATCGGGCCGGCGAAACGCATTTGTTTCGTCGGGATGTTGATGGCGAAACACCTGTTTCGTCGGGTGGTATATAACGAATGGCACATGTGTTTCGTCGAGTTTATACAGGGCTTAATAGTCTGAGTGTTTACAACAGGTTCACATTAAATCATTAAACACATATGCATGCAACCATCACAATAAGTATTATCATATCAGCACGTAACATATCCAACAATCATCTCAAATTATAATCCAGTGTACAAGTGTACAGTTATAAAGCAATAAATCAAGCAACTAAACGGTCAACGTGCAATAAATGCGAATAAAGAATGTCGGAAATTCGAGTTGTCACATTATCCCCAACTTGAAAGAAATTTCGTCCCGAAATTTAGCATGCAGTTACTGAGGAAGCTAGTAGTGTGACGTTGTTTACCTGTATCGTATCGCGGCTCTCCGAGCAGGTTTGCGAAGATTACTGGTTTTCTTGGGGTGTCACATTATCCCCCCGTTGATTTGGAATTTCGTCCCGAAATTCTGTATTGGTAGCTTCAGCCTCAGCAGTAGTTGCATTGGTTTCCGAATAACTGGGGATATTTGAGTTCCATTTGATCTTCACGCTCCCAGGTGAACTCTGGGCCGCGGCGGGAGTTCCAACGAACTCGTACAAGAGGGATTCTCGTGTTCTTGAGGACCTTAACATCCCGGTCCGTGATTTCAACAGGTTCCTCGACGAAGTGCAACCGTTCGTCGATAGTGAGTTCCTTTAAGAGAACTATGTGGGTCTCATCTGACGTACACTTCTTCAGATTCGACACGTGAAAGACGTTGTGAACTGCACTGAGTTCAGCTGGTAAGTTCAATCGGTAGGCTACCCTGCCTATCTTCTCAATAACTTCGAAAGGTCCGACGTATCGTGGATTAAGTTTGCCGCGTTTGCCAAAACGAACAACACCCTTCCAGAGTGAAACTTTGAGTAGCGCTCGATCCCCAACCTGGAATTCGAGTAGTTTTCTATCTTTATCGGCGTATACTTTCTGACGGTCACGAGCTGCCGCCATGCGTTGTCGTATTTGAGCAATCTTTTCAGTGGTATCGACTACCATTTCTGGACCTGTGATTTGACTATCTCCCACCTCTGCCCAACAGAGAGGTGACCGGCACTTACGCCCGCACAATGCCTCGAATGGTGCAGCTTTAATGCTGGTGTGGTAGCTGTTGTTGTACGAAAATTCTACAAGTGGCAGATGTTTTTCCCAACCGTTGCCAAAGTCGATTACGCACGCCCGAAGCATGTCTTCTAGAGTTTGAATAGTGCGCTCAGACTGCCCATCCGTCTGAGGATGATAAGCTGTGCTCATGTCTAATCGAGAGCCAAAAGATATGTGCATTGCTTGCCACAGTTCTGAAGTGAAGCGTGCGTCACGTTCGGAGATAATAGAGGTTGGCACCCCGTGCCTCGAAACCACTTCTTTTAAGTAGATGTCTGCTAAGGTAGAGAACTTGTCTGTTTCTTTGATGGCCAAAAAGTGAGCAGATTTTGTGAGTCGATCCACGATCACCCAAATAGTATCATTTCCACACTGAGATCTAGGTAAGCCAATAACAGAATCCATGGAAATTTGCTCCCATTTCCATTGTGGTATCTCAGGTTGTTGGAGTGGTCCTGACGGTTTCTGATATTCTGCCTTGACTCTCGCACAAGTCAAACATTTGCTAACGTATGTGGCTATGTGGGCCTTCATGCTAGGCCACCAATATGTAGTTCTGATGTCGTGGTACATTTTATCCGAACCTGGATGTACCGAGTAGCGAGACTTATGAGCTTCATCCATTACTAGCTCGCGTAAGTTACCATAGTGCGGGACCCAGATGCGTCCTGTGACGTAGTAAGCACCATCTTCCTTCTGTTCTAAGCGTTGTCTTGAGCCACGTAGGGCTTCAGCCCTGACATTTTCTGGTTTCAATGCTTCTACCTGAGCATCTTGTATCTGAGAAGGAAGACTAGACTGTATAGTGAGTTGTAAAGCTCGCACGCGCTTAGGCGCGGTGTCCTTTCGACTGAGGACGTCAGCCACAACATTGGCTTTGCCTGGGTGGTACCTGATTGAGCATTCGTAGTCGTTTAGCAGTTCGACCCATCGTCGTTGTCGCATATTCAGTTCCTTCCGTTTGAATATATGTTCGAGGCTTCTGTGCTCAGTGTAGATAGCACATTTGGTACCGTACAAGTAGTGTCGCCATAACTTAAGTGCAAAAACAACCGCTCCCAGCTCTAGGTCGTGTGTAGTGTAATTCCGTTCGTGAATCTTAAGTTGGCGCGAAGCATAAGCAACAACTTTATCCCGTTGCATCAACACACATTCAAGACCCTGGATAGATGCATCGCAGTAGACTACAAAATCGTCCGTGCCTTCAGGCAATGAGAGGATAGGTGCGCTACGAAGTCTATCCTTTAAGTGCTGAAACGCTGTTTCCTGTGCATTACCCCAACGGTAAACAACACCTTTCTGTGTCAGTAGTGTAAGTGGCTGAGCAATTTTTGAGAAGTCTTTGATGAACCTTCTGTAGTAACCCGCCAAACCTAAGGATTGGCGTATTTCTGTTGGTGTATGAGGCGCAGGCCAGTTCTTAATCGAATCTACCTTGGATGGATCGACATGGATCCCGTCCTTGTTTACCACGTGGCCTAAGAAGTGGACTTCACGAAGCCAGAAGTCGCATTTTGAAAACTTAGCGTATAGTTGTTCCGTTCGAAGAAGTTCCAAAATAAGTCGTAAGTGCTGCTCGTGTTCCTCCTGACTTTTCGAATAAATCAGGATGTCGTCGATGAAAACAATGACGAACTTGTCGAGATAGGGTTTGCACACCCTGTTCATAAGATCCATAAATACGGCAGGCGCGTTCGTTAGCCCGAATGGCATGACCATAAACTCGTAGTGGCTGTAGCGAGTTCTAAATGCTGTTTTAGAGACGTCCTCATCCCTGACTCTCAGCTGATGGTATCCTGACCTTAAGTCTATCTTGGAGTAGTAGCTCGACCCTTGCAGCTGGTCGAATAAATCGTCGATGCGTGGAAGAGGATAACGATTCTTCACAGTCACCTTGTTCAATTCGCGGTAGTCTATACGCAGGCGGAAGGTACCGTCCTTCTTCTTTACAAATAGTACTGGAGCTCCCCAGGGCGAAGAGCTAGGACGTATGAAACCCTTTTCTAAGAGTTCTTGTAGTTGCTTAGACAGTTCTTCCAGTTCCGTTGGAGCTAGGCGATAAGGTGCTCGAGCTATAGGTGCTGCTCTAGGAGTTGGTCGCCATGAATCACCAAAGGTTCTTAACCAGCACGAGGAATGCGGATGATCTTTTCTTTGCAAAGAGTCTCTGCTCGATGTTGAGGTAGCCAATCCATACCAATATCGATGTCGGAACCATCGCAACGCTGGGGTCATTCCTAGTATCACCCTGACCAATCACGAACACTCGACCCCTGGCACCATTGCCATCGTTATTACCCCCATTGTTATCTCCATTATTGTTCCTGTTTCCTTGGTTGTGGTTCTGATTCTGGTTCTGGTTCAACTGTGAGCAGTGTCTTTTGAAGTGTCCTTCAGCACCACACGGATAACATCCCTGGTTACCTTGCTGTTGCTGCTGATTCTATAGATCTTGTGGCTGTTGTTGTTGGTTCTGGTTTGCAGGACGTGAGTTTCTACCATCTTTGGTTCCATGACCAAGCTCGTTGCATCATTGACAATGATTTCGGTTGCACTGCCCGCTGTGGTGCAAGTTACATCGTTTGCACTTAGGGTGGGTTCCCCTGTATCCACCCTGCCCTTGACTACTAAAAGGTTGCTGGCCAGGACTTTGGTTGTCATCGATCTTTCACTGCTGTGCCTGGGACGGAATCGTAGTCGAACCCTTGCTAGAGGTTCCATCCCACTTTCATTTGTTGTCACTGGGAATAGCAGAAGTAGTAGTAGTAGTAGCACCAATACGTCTAGGCAGCTTGTTCTGTTCCACTGCCTGGTCTGTGAGACAATGAGCAAGATGGGTAACATCTTGAATAGTAGCAAGATTAGCAGTCATCACATGACTTTGAAATTCTGGTACTGAGCCCTTGAGGTACAGCTCAATGCTCTTGATGGGAGGTTCCACCATAGTAGGGCACAAAGTTGCCAGTTCGTTAGATTGCTTCGTATACGTCTCTATTTCTGACCCCGTCATCTTCAGGTTAAGGAACTCCACTTCCGGTTTGTGGATGTCATCATAGTTACAGTATTCTAGTTTGATTAGTTCCTTGAATTCGTCCCAAGGGGTGGCATTAGCAGCCGCCAGCCCCAGCATCTGAACTTGCGCGTTCCACCAAGTTAGCGCAGTGCCTTCGAGAGTATCAGTGGCATAATTCACCTTACGAGCCTCAGGTCATTCACACATTTGAAGACCGGTTCGAGTTCCTCGAACAAATGGAGGAGTCCAACAGCTCCTTCAGTGTCGCTGAGAGTAGTAGGACGACAGTCCATAAAAGTTTTGAAAGTGCAAACAGGTAGCTGAGCGTGTTGACTTGTCGTGTGCGTAAGAGTAATCAAAATTAAGCACAAGGGTTGAGTTACGAGAGTAGGATCTAAAGATCCTAGAGTAAGTGGTGATGGCAGATTACACCTCCTGCCTGGGCAGCTGCGAGTGCTGCAGTAACTTGTTCAGTGATCGAAGCCGCCAACTGGGCTTGAGTTAGGTTAACGCGTCCACTCATGATCTTGACATCAATGAGAACATGTGGGTGAGAGGTTCGCGAATAGTGCGAAGAGAGTGAGCACACAAGTATTCTCAAGCAATAACATATAGTAGGTTCTGTAATCTGAGCATCCCACGAGCAAAGTTCTATGTAATTCTAGCAAGTAGGTAAAGTAACATGAATAGTAGTACCTATGCTGTTGAGCCTTGCACGTGGAGCGAAACGTAGTTGTGGATCTTTGAGAGCACTGTTCTGGTTATAGTCTGGTTTTAACAAAATCGTTTTCCCCTTATTAAAACCGAGTTCTCTATAACCAATGGCTCTGATACCAATCTGTCACACCCCCAAAATCCACACGCGGAGTATCACCGCTTGGAGGCGTGACTGACCAGGATCAAGCCACCAATCATATTGAACATATAAGTAAATACCAAAAATCATTCATCAATACGAAAGGTGTTTTTAAAACCAAACATCAACAAGTGTGTAGCGGAAGCATAAGTATGTAAACCCAATGTAAATAGTAAATTCAAATGTTTAGATAGATAACATGGCATCATCGATCCATGTCCCACAACGACCTGCTCCTCCCTGTGCAAGCTCCATAAGTACCTAAGGTCCTGCAAGGCATGCAAGAGAGAGAGTCAACAACTAGTTGAGCGAGTTCACAGTTAATAGTTCAGTAATAGTATAGCGTGAATAGTAGTATGTTCGTTCGTTACAAAGTATCGTATTATTTCCCATCGCGTCCTTCCAGGCAGGTGTGCGAAGATATTGGGGAATGTTATTCCCAAGTATTCTAGACTAGGTTTATTTGTATCGCGGCCTCTCCAGGCAGGTGTGCGAAGATTTGTAAGTTTAGTTCGCGGCCATTCTATGGCAGGTGTGCGAAGTCAGTCATAATATCGCGGCCAATCCTTGGCAGGTGTGCGAAGATCAGTTCAATAAGTGTTACTAGTCTAGTCGTATCCAATCGTTAGGTTCTACTTTAAGAGTATACAAAATAATTCGTCAAATCCCATTCCCACCCGGGAACCCCATGCCTTGGCTGTGTGAACTCACCTTAGGTTTGCTCGGTATGCTAAGTATGTGCTCACAGAGAAATCAACCACGTCCTAAATTATTCACGTATGCGAAATCAGTTTACGTACGAGTACAACATGGTAACATCGAGTTAAAGATCATCACGTAGCACATAACACGTATTCAAACACATACGAAACATGCAATTCAGTTAACAGCAGTTAATTAGGTCAGTTAAGTTCTAACAGAAACAAACCAAGTTAAAACAGGTTCCCCACTCGACGAAACACCTTCAGTTTCGTCGAGAGTCCCTTCGGCGAAACAAACCCCAGTTTCGTCGTTTGATTTCTTGACGAATAAATCCTGATTCGTCGTATTTCAGATTCGTCAAATGTCAGTTACGTATCACATTAGTTACGTCATAATATCACAAAACCCTAATTCGCCGACATCAACATACGAAGATCATACCGAACTCACACAGTAATCATTCAGCAAATCATCAATATTATTTATTATGCCAATCATAACATAAACATGAACACATGAAAAATCTTATTATTTAACACACATGGCCGACATGTGTTAACCACCTCAAGAGATTATTGGACCAAAAATCTGTTAGTGGACTGCCTCATGTATTTATTTGTTTCATATTGATTGTACCCTCACATTCCCTTCCATACATTAATCAACCAAATCTGAATTACCAGCACACATACATATGGCAAATCTGACAACTCACATGCTATGGCCGACATTTAAAGTAAATCCCCTTTGGCTTAATTATACAAAGCACATGCATAACAATAATAACCTAATCGCCTACATCTACATCATACTGTAACCATTGATCATATCAATTACACCAAGGCACATACCATCTAACATGAATCCCAATTACCAACAACCGTTAGTTGACGGCTCGGTCATGATTTGTATTATAACAAATCATTGATTTATACAAGGTGCCTCATTCATTCACTAGATTATCAGAATATACAACAACAGTTGAGCATGGACAGTAAGCATATCACAACCGATCACATCATTAGGTTATAAGAATCCCTATCATGCTAATCAATTCAATAAACGACAAAAACACATCACAGTCGATCCGTATGTAAGTGCATATCATTCGCAATACATGTATGTATAACAATCATCCAACACATAACAACATCAATCAAACACATATTATGTAACACTAACCGAATTATGGAGAGAACTAGTGAGGATCCGAAAAAAAAAAGAGACGGAGACTGCCAATGCTCAGAGGAGTCCTAGGGTTTTGGTTTTGGTGATTCGTTTCACAAAAGAAATTGTTTTGGCGAGATATAGCTCACGTAACAGATTTGGGCCCTTAATTGGGCCTCAGCAGGTATCGGGCCGGCGAAACGCATTTGTTTCGTCGGGATGTTGATGGCGAAACACCTGTTTCGTCGGGTGGTATATAACGAATGGCACATGTGTTTTGTCGAGTTTATACAGGGCTTAATAGTCTGAGTGTTTACAACAGGTTCACATTAAATCATTAAACACATATGCATGCAACCATCACAATAAGTATTATCATATCAGCACGTAACATATCCAACAATCATCTCAAATTATAATCCAGTGTACAAGTGTACAGTTATAAAGCAATAAATCAAGCAACTAAACGGTCAACGTGCAATAAATGCGAATAAAGAATGTCGGAAATTCGAGTTGTCACATATTCCGTGCCAAACCGACTATAATTCGAACTTTTTATTTAAAAATCAAAACTAATCGATTCCACCAATTATTGTCGGATCTGAGATCAAATTGAACCTCTATATAAGTCCCTTAGATCACCACGAACTTCCTGCACCCTTCATCTATCTCTATAACATCGAAACAAGTCGGAATTCGAACCTGCAACATTCGCCGGAAACTTCTTCGCCGGAGTTAGTCGACACACCGTTGCACGCGATACCGGATCGGTTTTAATCACCCAATCGGTATGTTTATACTTGCACAATGTATCTGTAAATTTAATTCGAATATGATCCAGTATAAACCGAGAATTAAACATGTTGACTTCTGTTGACCGATAATTGGGGAAGATGATGAACAGTAAAAGTTGTTTGTTATTTAAAAAAAAAAACAGTTTCAATCATTAATTCATAATAAATCAGTTTTAAATGTTTAGAATCTAAAAATTTTAGCATAAATACTTGAAAGACTGTCACATTTATTAAAAATATAATACTACTCAAAATATTTATAAAACGATTTTATTTAATTAAAAACAGTTTTAGCATTTAAAAATTTATAATAAATCTATTTTTATGAGTTAATTACTGAAATTTTTACGATAATTATTTTGAGTGGTAAACTTTATAAAAATAATTTTTGTTACTGATATTTCATAGGATTTTGATATTTATGTAATTAAAACATTATTTACACTTTAAAAATATAGTTTAATCTTATATATTTTAAATTAAATAACGATATAATGTATGTCCGAAATTATTTTTATGATATCACATACATTATTCTGAGTTTATATAAATTTAGAATCTGAAATTTTATTACATTTAATTATTTAGATAATTAAACTTATGTAAACTTATTTATTGTTATTATAATCATTTTAATTCATTCTATTTATTTAAAATGATTTCAAAACTGTAATAATTATCTTAAATCAGTAATATTAAAGTTCAATAATTAAAAATGTTATTTTTAATTATTTTGATTTAAATTAATTATTTTGATAATTACTTATATAATTATCATATTTATTCTTTAAACTATATAATTATCATTTACCAAATAATTATATATTTTTGTACTTCTAAATTCAATTATAAGTTATAAATTAATTATATCACTTATGAAATATTTTCGTATAATTATTTATGTTAAACTAATTATACAAATCGAATATAATTGATTCATTATTTTAAAATGTTTGTAGTAACTCAATTATGTACGTATATAATTTAATTATTTATGTCAAAGGAATATTTTTCCTATATAAGTCCTTATTCATTTTCCAAGTTCTCTTGTTAGGTTATCCAAACCACATAATTACCACTTAAACAAAACACTACCAAATCCTATAGATTTAGGATTTCCAATTATCCAATTAAACATTATTGTTAATACATATTCCATATTCTTGCATGTTCAATCAATTAGAGTGACGTGGAATCTTAATTCCAAGAACTCTCACACTTTGCATACTTGTTTGGACTTACCCGAGATCAAGGTGAGTTCATAGATTCCCCTTTTTACTTTAAACTTTTGGGGTGAAACATATGCTTATAAACTATATATCTATTTTGTCGTATTGATTCACCTATGCAATTGGTTGATGCTTGAGTTATTACTGTTATTCTTTGTGCATTCATTAACTCCGTACAAGCCCATCGGTTATATTATAGCGCTATAGGTGTGACGGCCCATCATACTTCCAGTGAAACTTTGGTGAAACTTTTGGTTGGTATTCGTCTATTTGAAACTTTTGGAAGTGTGGTGATAAACCCGAGTGATACGTCTGAATGGTTTGAATGTACTCCCCATGTATATACTCGTATTATTCATTTTGCTTTGTGATATATCATACGAAAGGCTTAAACTTATTTTCGAACTATTGTGAAACAAAACCTATGAATTCACTCAACCGTTTGTTGATCTATTACTTTTCTAACATATGTTTCAGGTAACAATGTTTAATGATGCTCTGCAATGATTCACCTGTAGAATACACCAAGACTTGTGCCTTAAGAATAAATTTGAATCTGTTGTAATATATTTTGGAATGTTTGTTGAATTTCCCTTTATTTTCTGATTTGAATGCAATCTTTTAAATTGAACTTAAATTATATTTCAACTAAATTTAAACTCCATGTGCTCAAATGCATTCTACCACTTTTCGTGACACCTTTGGCGTTTCCGTCTTCGGCCGGGGTGTTACAGCCGCCCCGTTTGAAGCTTTATATGGACGTAAGTGTCAGTCCCCGTTGTGTTAGATGGAGACCGGGGATTAACAGCTTATGGGTCCAGAGATGGTTCAAGGAACCTGTAGACAAGAATGCTCAGATACGTGATCATATCAAGTCAGCACGTGATAGACAGAAGAGTTACGCCGACAAGCGGCGGAAACCGTTGGAATTCGACGTTGGTGATATGGTTTCACTGAAAGTCTCGCCTTGGGTAGGCGTGGTACAAATTGGAAAGCGTGGGAAGTTGGACCCATGGAATATTGGACCTTTCGAGATCCTGGAAAGGATCGAAACCGTTGCATAAAAACTAAAGCTTTCGGAAGAGCTTAGTAGTGTTCATGACACGTTCCACGTGTCTAATCTCAAGAAGAGCCCTACACAAGAAGCAGTCGTCATTCCTGTAGACGAGATTCTCGTTAACGACAAACTCTAATTTACTGAATAACCTATCAAGGTTACAGACTGGAAAGTCCACTAGACACGAAGAAGTCGTATTGAATTTGTCAAAGTTCGTTGGAATTCATGTCATGGCCCAGAGTTTACTTGGGAGCGTGAGCACCCAATCAAATCAAAATACCCGCATTCGTTTCTCAACTCCCCTGCAACCGATAACACAGCCTGAATTTCGGGGACGAAATTCTTTTAACGGGGGGAGAATGTGACAACTGGCAATTTTCCATGTATCCGTACAATATTAAACAGTAATTTGTGCTTTAATGATTGTGCCTGATTTAGTTAATGACATGAATGAACTTCTGATTACTGTCATGTACATACAAATGCGTTACATGTTGCATGATTGCTTATCATTATTACATGCAACACAATGAGATTCAATTAGTGCACAAACAAAGTTACCACCGTTATCAGACAAACTAGAAGTACTGACAGAAGTTCAGTACTCAGATAGATATGATGATAAGACACAAAATGAGCTCAGAACCAAGAGTTACACTAGAATAGTGAGTAGGAAAGTAGGGATTACAAAACTACCTTCCTAGTGATGATTTAAGTGCCGGAAAGTGCCCGAAACACACAAAAACTGTAGAATTCTGCACAGTTCAGCAAAAATCAGCATTTTAACTCCAACATATAATGCAGAATTATGGTTTAATGGTTCAGAATACTTTCCTAAGTATCGGGAATTAAAACTTTCATAAAAGCCTACATAAAGCACACAAAACTGCACAATTTAGCACCTTAACGAACCGGTAACCAAACGAACAACCGGACACTACCCGAAACACCAAATTTTCACTAGAAGCATAGTTTTAGTGTTATAAATCTAGTTATGGTCACCGAACATCATAACACATCTTTAACACTATAACACCTAAAACACTAACTAACATACTTAACATTTAACTAAATCCCTAACTAATGTTTGAAATCCAACCATACACCCCCCCCCCCCCATTGGCGGATCCAACATGGGCCCCATACAAAGGATTTATTTTAATTATTTTATTTGATTTTTAGAATGGATTTGGGACATAATACACATTGTATAATTTTATGCTTGGAGATTTTCTTTTTAAACCACAATAACATAACAAATAACCATTTACCATCTTCATCACAACATACACTCCTTATCCTCCCTCAAAACTTTCGGCTCACACTACTCTCCCAAACATCTCCATTTTCAATTCAATCTCAAGCTTTCTAAGGGTTCTCTAAGGTGTAAGAAGCATATCTAGGAAGTTTGGAAGCATTAGAAGTGGAAGGACCTTCTCCTAGAGCTTTTATCCACCCCATTCATCATCATCATCATCATCATCATCATCTTTGTTTCTTCCCTAGCCTTAGGGCTAGTAGTAAGCTCCTCACAACTTGTTTTTACTTCTCATTTTAGTGGTTAAAGTGTTATGTAACTTGTTAATCTTAAGAATCTCAAAGAAACATGAAGATGATCTTTAAAGCTTAATAACATGAAAATCTAAGTTGTTTTAGTGTATGTATGAAACTTGTTTGTTGATTTCTTGTGATTATGATGTTGATCATCAAAAGAAGCTTGCTAGATGATTATTAAACACATGATCTAGCAAGTATAAGGATGGATCTTGAGAAAATCATAATGATCATCCTTTATGTTAATCATGAACTTGAAAATGAAATTGTTTTAGTGTATGATGAACACTTCTACAAGATATAAGTCTTAAAAGGTTTCAAAAATAATATTTTCAAGAAAACAAAGTTTATTACAAGATTAACATGAACTTGGTTTTTAAAGAAAGTAAACATATTTGAAGTACTAAATCAAAGATAGGAAGGTGTTGGTAACAAGAAAAATACAAGAAGAATTATTTTTAGAAAATCTTTATACAAGTTGTAAAGAACTAAAATTCACAAGGATGAGTTTTATAAACTAAACACCATGTTTTTAGAGGCAACTAAACTTACTAAACAACATGTGAAGTTACTACAAATTTTTACAAATTTTCAAGTTCATGTCATAGTATAAAATGCGTATTTTTGGCTCATGGTAAGTCTTGCTTAAATTGTTGATGATTGGTGATGAATTTTAAAAAGAAAATTATATGCTTTTAAGCATGGAAACCTCCATTTCTAAGAGGAAACTATGGCAAAAAATTTTGTAGAAATTAAACACTTAGAAAAATATTTTAAAAAAGCGTTTACAAGTAAATTTTGATCATGGTTTTCATATAAAAATTTGCCATAATTTTTATTACAAAAATTACAAATACTAGAGGTTGATTTTTTATAATAAAAATGACTAAGTATATATTTAGGAAAATATATATTTAGATGTCACAAATTGTGTGCTACTTGTATATAATGTGTATTAGTTATATTATTTTAGCAACATGAAAATAATATAACACAACAAAATACTAAAATTTGGAATACAAAATACTACCAAAATTCCAAGAAAATAAATATATAATTTATACCCGAATAATGGACAATCGGACATATGGACTATATATATATATATATGTATTCCGGAAATAAATTTGTAACTCGACAAGTATGACAAACGGTATTTTGGAAACCAAAGAAACGGAAAATATGGATTTTTACAAGTATTACAAAATATATCATATTTTGACAAATAGAAAATATATTATTTTTGTTTTTGAATGGGGAAAAATATATATTTTCTTAAACAAGTTAAAAATATATTATTTTGGGTGAAAGATAGAAATATATATATTTTCTAAAGTTAATCTTAAAAATATATATTATTTTTGAGATATATATGAAGGTATATTATTTTTGCCAAGAAAGATTTATAGATATTTTTCTATAAAAATTCTCTTAAAATATATATATTTTGAGAATATAAGTTTGGTGATTTTTTGTTGTCTAAAAATAATATTCCAGAAAATTTAATACAAAATTAAGTAGAAATACTTAACAAATACAAGAAAATACGTATCCTCATACGTATAAATACACACCGAAATACACCATGTACAAGTATACCCATACTTTGGAAAATCCATATGTGTAAATACATAATAAACCAAGTTAAAATATAGTGTTTTGACAATATTTCAAACAATGGAATAAATATAATTTAAGTTAAAATATTAGTATTTTAACTAGTAATTATATACTTTGGAACTATATAATATACATCAAAGATGTAACTCAAGGTATACCAAGAACTTCTAGAATAAGTCTTAATAAACAACTAAGACTAAGAGTCGTTACATGAACTAAACGTCTAATAAAACTTAGCACGTGTGTAGGTGGTAGTACGGCTTAAGGATACATACTTTGGGTACACAGGATATCGGACACAAACCAGTGAGTTCATGTCCCCTTTTTCTTTTAACTGTTTTCAGTTTTATAACTCTCAGGGGGTGAGATACATGTTTCAAAGGTTTCAAATGTTTCAATGGTATGATATAGCTAAGGAATGAACTGTTAGATCACGTGGATGACGTAGTATCTCTCCTAAGTGCCATTAATCTAGTATAGACCGAGGGGCATGAGTGGTAGATCTATCTGGGTGTAGCAAGCCCCACCCATGGGTCCTTGTGTGGCCGCTTGTGGTGACTATGTCGTTCCCGCCGGATGGCCCGGAGGAAATTTGCTAGGTTTGAGCACTTCCTGCATACCACACATGTTAATGTCTTAGCTACACATTAATGATCTGTTCATAGACGTTTTCATACTGGATTACAAAGGCATACATACAATTGTTTACAAGATTATTCGAACTTATACAGAAACATATGAACTCGCTCAACTTTTGTTGATGTTTTCAAAATTTCATGTATTTCAGGAAATGAGATTGATCTTGGGCGCTGGTGTTGTTTTCAAGACGTAAATTTCAAGTCTAGATGTCATCAACTTTTGTTGGTCTGTAACTTAACCAGAGGTCATGTTGGTTGGAACTTAAATGACTTGTGTTTGTAACGTTTTAAACTTATGAATGGATGAACATCATTTTAATCATATAGTTGTTTATTATAATTATGATATTGAGCAAGTCACACATCATACGCTTCCACAAAAGTCAGGTTGTGACAACCTGTTGTGTCAAAGGTGACCAAATGGATATTCCCTGAAAGCGACGTCCGGTCCATGAGCCCATCTCCTTCTCTAACCCTTCGGCTATAAATACCAACTCCCATCAAAGTTTTAAGGATTTCGATCTCTACTCTTTCACTCTAAACACACACACGGTTTCTCTCTCTAAACATTTATTTATTCTCATGCTGGAGCCTAGTCAAGAGAAGAACCCCCTTTTCTCATCTTCACAAGCTAATGGTGTTGTTAGTTTTGCAAATCACTCAAGGCGGTATCGATCATGGAAGAGATTCAGAAGATAACCCCACCTCGGTGGAAATACATCACTTTAGGTTCTATCCCCAACGGATCTGAATTGGTGTTTAATTAGTTTAAATTGCCAAATAATAAAGTATATATGTTAGTGAATGTCTATTTTTCATTGTGAAGAAACGTGTACATGAGGGTGGATCTTCTTAGGTTTTCCATGACGATAACCAGAGTTGTGGCCTAAAAAATAAAATACCATTAGGACTCACCATAGGAATGGGATTATCCTTGTGACCACCTTCCGGCGTGAGAATAAGAACTCAGTTTGTGGGAGTAAAATATTAGAGAGAAAAAGTATATTGAGAGAATAGATGATCTTACCTTCGGTTTGTCTCATGTATTTGTAGTGATCGACGGTTAGGATTTCCCCTTATATGGAAATTGTATTTGCATTTAGATCATACACGAAATAGGAGATCATGCAGATCTTCCTAATAATTTGGAGATTCGGTCAAAAAGGTGTTTAACCAGTTCGGGTATGCGAACCGGATCATACCTCGTCATGTCCCCTCAGTCTGATGTTATGAATATCATGAATGAGTTCGCACTAAAAAAGGGAAAAAGACGGTGTTATGTAGTGATAGCAAAATGTTATGCCAGAAAAGTTGACAAGACCAGCGGCGTGTGAATAAGAATACGATTTGTGGGAGTAAAATATTATAGAGAAAATGTATATTGAGAGAACAGATGATCTTAACTTCGATTTCGTCTCTTGAATTTATAGTGATCGGTGATAGGGTTTCCCCTTGTATTTGTATTGGGATTGTACCCAATAGAAGATCATACAGATCTTCCTAATATTGGAGAGATTTGGTTGTTTAAAGATATTTATTCGCATGGAATAAAAAATTCTATAACAACACCTGGGTAATATATAGTGGAAAAGGTGTTTAATCGGTTTGGGTTATGCAAATCGGGTTATACCTAGTCACATTCAAATAGTCACTACATATGGAAAAAAAGGAGAACTGAATATTATTTGGGTGTGGTCCATTAAAGCATCCGTATTGTTGGATATTATGTCCAGTTCGATAAGTCAACGCTGCCGACCGGGTCTTGATCCGTAAGAGTTACACCTTGGGCAACGAACTAAAAATCCACTTAACCTGTTTAACTGGTAATTACGAATGACATACGTGACAGATCATAATTATATTTATAATCATAAGCGGGTATTAACTGAGAGACGGGTACATGGACCGGGTGACACGGGTATACTCACCCTGCGCCACTTGTCGCGCACCAACATATTGACCAATGGCAACACATGCATTTCTGCATGTGCGCCACTTGGCTAACATGCAAAATGGTTTCATGGCTTTTTAATATTGGGTCTTGCATTTTTCTAAGATGGTTCTTTTGAGAGAAAAGATGAAACACAAAAATGCACTCAAGAAACATAACCGGCCAAGGCCGCCCGCCGACCACTGTCGCGGCTGCCGCCGCGTTCGTCGCCCCGCTGCCGCCCTCACCGCCCCGCTGCCAGCCACAGCCGCCCGCGGTCTGCCGCCGCTGTTCGTCGCGGTGGGCCGTTGCTTGGCGCCGCCCCCCTTTTTCGCGTCTCGTTGGTTCGTTTACTAGCACTTGTTCGTTGAACCTCGGTGTCTCGATCGGTTAGTCATTAAACGAGGTATAATCTTTCTCATCGGTAGTTAAATATTTTCACTGTACTTGTATTTGCATGTAACCAGATCCTGTCGGGTTTCGTTTTGTTGATCATTAGTTTATTTTTCCGCTGCGTTTTATTAATTAACTCGTTTAATTAATTAACTATTATTTATTAAACCGGGTTTTTGATAAATAAAATTTTGACCGATCACCACGGAAACCCAACAGTGGTATTAGAGCCTTGGTTACAACATACGAGTCGGTACCGGTCCTTTTAACCGGAATTAGAACACAAACTTTATTTGTTTAAAGTTTATGATCTAAGTATTTTTTAAGGGCACTTTTATTTTGGTCAATATTTTATTTGTTTTGCTTGACCAAAACCATTGCCCGGTTTATTTTGTGATAACTGTGCGATATGTAAATCCGGCCCGACCTTTTTTTATGGTTGTATATTTTATTCGATTTTGTAATTATTATTTTTTGGCCACCGAGATGGTTCAAAGTTGTAATAGATTAGTTTATGGTTTTGGCCCGTCTTATGGTTCAAAGTTATAATAGATAGGCTTTTTGTCTTTGTTATATTTACTTGTTAAATATTGTTGATACGAAGACCGAAACAAACCCGAAGCAAAACCGAATGCCAAGAGGAGTCTTGGAGTTAGTGGGAGTTGCTCAAGACAACAAGATGCACTCAAGTCCATCCTTGTGGTTGTTTGTGTGTTGTGACCCCGTGACCCGTTTGATCTTGCTATTAGGCTTTAGCAAGATCGAACAATTTTGGCCATATGGATTTACATATTTATCTTGCTATTGTGGTTGCTTTTATCTTATAAATTGTTATAACGTAACCAACCTAAATACCAACATGATTTTAAAAGGAGTTTTAAAATATTAAAAACAATCACATTAAAACAAGTTCTAAATTCTTTTTACAACTTGTTAAAGTTTTTGTTATAAAACAAAGGTTGTTTTTCGAAACAAATAATAACCAATTAAGTTTTGCAAATTTAACTAGTTTTTATTTTCCAAAACTATTAACTTAATAGTTCTCTATTAACTTAAAATTGGTTATTCCAAATCGCGACAAACTTAGTTTTATAGGTTATCTAAAGAGTAAATTGCCATTTTAGTCCCTGAGGTTTGTCCAAATTTGCCATTTTAGTCCAAATAGTTTTTTTTCTCCTCTGGGTCCCTGACTTTTCCCTTTTGTTGCCATTTTGATCACATTGAGTAACTCCGTCCAAAAACCTCATTTTTAACCAGGGGTATTTTGGGGATTTTCAATTTAAATCTTTCAAATTGCCATTTTGATCCATTTTTTTATATTGAAAAAATAAAAAAAAATCTAATTAGTGAGACCCACCCCTACCCTCCCCTTCTTCATCAAACCCGCCACCACCACCATCAACACCATCCACAACCACCATCAACACCATCCACCATTGCCACCACCGTCAATAATCAGTGGGTATACATTTGAATCACAAAAATTGTGTTGACCAATTTAATCACCTTTAACTATTGGCCATTGGCCGCTGCCACCCTCAACTATCACTTTGACGTCCGCCACCCCAAACTTAACACTTAGTGTATTATGTCACCAGATCACTAACTTTTGATCATGTTATTATACTTTTGGGGGGTGTCCTAAGATCCCTAAAACCTTCCCAAGATCCCTATGACACCAAAAATGTGTAATAACATGATCAAAAGTTAGTGATCAGTTAACGACGTGGTGACAGAACACACTAAGTGTTAAGTTTGGGGTGACAGACGTCAAAGTGATAGTTGGGGGTGGCAGCGGCCAATAGCCAATAGTAAGGGGTGATAAAATCTAATAACCCTATATAAGGGTTAATGGAAAATAAAAATATAAATTAAAAACTTCGGATATTTGATCGGGTAT
>JARYGA010026802.1:0-22095 GCA_030545235.1 Helianthus tuberosus | reverse complement strand
AAATTCTCTTCTCATAGCAGTTTCCAACCCTTCTTCTCAAAATCTTCAAAATCATCTTTCGTTCTTCTCCGCAAAAATGACAAAATCAAAATCAAAACCTAAATCACCATCACCTTCCAAAGAGGTCGCTCAAACGGCCGAAGAACCCATCGAAATACCATTCAAACAATCTCACAACTATCTGGGTTTACTCACAAAACCTACTGATAATCACACCTTTGACACCATCATTGATACATTATCTGCATCAAAGTACAAAACTTTGTTGACAGCAAATGCTCCCATCTATCTGCAGACCCAGAGAGAGTTTTGGAAAAAGGCATCGCTTGAAAAACAAGACGGAAAAGTCATAGCCATTAACTCCTCAATACAAGATAAAGCAGTTCAAATAACCCCACAGTCGATCTCCGAAGTCTTTAATCTCAACGATCAGGAAGGTAAACTCTCTTTTGAGAAAGCTGAGATGAAAACTGATTTCGTAAACAGGGGGTATGCAGAACAATCAAAGGTTGATACCTTACAAAAAGGTTATTTTCCTTCTGCTCCAAGATTTTTATTTCACACACTTCTGATGTGTGCTTCGAATAAAACAACATCTTTTAACGAAATACCATTGAAAATTCAATGCCTGGGTTACGCTATTTTGAATAATAAGGACTACAACTACTCCCAGGAGATTTTCAATGACATGGTGAAAAACGTTGAAAGTAAAGCATTTTTACTTTTTCCAAGATTTTTGAGTTACTATTTTGAACAAAAATTTGAAAAGGAAAATTTAAATTTGCTAAAACAAGGTGTTCATTGTCAAATAAAAAGCTTAACAAAAGAAACATTTTCAAGGATGATGGCACCAATAAAAACAAAAGCAGGGGTACCTGAGCAGATTTTAGTGGTTACAACTGCTCCTCAGGTATCAGCTGCTGAGCCCACTGCTCCAGGTGATCATAGCAGCACAACCACTGCTTTGAAACCCACAACTGACATAACCAAAAAGACCAAAAGAAAAACATCCAGAAAACCCACCAAACCCAAAACAAAGGCAACTCTGGAAGATGAGATCCCAGAGGAAATGCATGTGACAACACAAAAGTCACCACAAACCACTGCTGCTACTTCCTCACAGCAGTTGGAAGAAAGATCTCAACCCATGCCTAAAACTCCTCCTGCATCCTCACAAAAGGATCAGGTTGTAAGCACAGGGACACCACAATATGAAGCTCTGAATCCACTCGGATCCATCTTCCTAAGTCCTGATCCCAAGGACATGTCTCTTTCAACCCCCATCCCCTCACCAATAATAATGCCACAATCCATGCTACCTTTGTTGCATGCAGCTGCTATAGCTCAGACACAAACCAGTTCCTCTCTATCACTTGTCACTGAGAGTATAACCCCACAAGTGACTGGGTCTGATGCTACTACTCCTGCTATCCCAGCAACAATTAAGGAGGTTACACCCCCTGAGTTACAAGTAACTCTCGGTGGTAGTTCAAGTGGAGCAGCAACTACAACTGGTGGATCAACAGGTCTCCAGTTGGCCAGTTGTTTCATAAATCAGACTCCCTTGAAGGCAATTTCTTCAATAGCACCAATGTTAACCACTAGTGAGCCTATTTTGACCACTAGTAACATCAAAGGTTTATCAAGTGCTGAAGAAAGAAGTCCCCAGTACCGAGAACAAGGGGCATCAATGGGTGATTTTTGGGATTCTGTCCCTAAGACACACATTGATATAACCACTGCTGGTGGGGATTCAGATGATCCTACTAAAGTAGGTGATGATTCAAAATATCAGGAATTGACGGGCAGAGTTGACAAACTTGAAGAATCAGTTGCTGAAATAAAGGAGATGGTGCAAGAGATTTTAAAAGCTCAGAAAGCACAAGCCACTGCTATTCCTGCTCAAGCACCTGCACAACATGCATTTGCTGAAAAAGAGCTTTGGAATATTTTTCAACCCATGCTTGAAAAAGACAAGACAGAAGCTGAAAGACAAGAACTTATTGAACAAGAAACTGCAGAAGATATAGCTGCAGCAGACAAAGTCATTGAAGAAGCTTTCAAAAGAATGTCTGAAAGTCTGAAGGTGTTTTCAAGGCCATTATCCCTCAACTCATCTGCAAATAAATATCTCTCAAGAAATCCATTGGGTTCGAAAGTACTAAAGTGGATGTCTGACCAAAAGACCCATGTATTGACTATTGTCAGATCCAATGGAAATATGAAGTACATATCAAGGAAAGAAGCACTAGGCCTTAGTGTTCAAGATTTGCAGGATCTCCTTGAACTTTCATTGTGTAGGGATGAGGATGACCAGAGTGCTAAGGAATTTGAAGCTGAATTCAAAGAACAGGCTAAGGCACTTTTGATGAGTAATAAAGATCCAGAATAATGAAAGGTTTTGGCATTATCTGTTCCAGGGGGAGATTGTTGGGATTGAACCCTACCAGAGGAACAGATAATGTAAAGCCAAAACCAGGTCACAACAGTGGATTCACAATAAGCAGCGGTTTACACTTTGCTCTCCCCTTGAAAGTGATTTATAACAACTGATGGTCTCTATCTGCTGCTCATATTCAACTGCTGCTGTCCTTTCAACTGCTGATGAAAACCCTGAAGTATCCAACACTGCTGGTCCTATCTACTGATGATAAAGCACTGCCCAGTCAAGGACTGATCAACCTTGAGGAAAGCACTGACATAAAGAGAGAGCAGCTGTTTAGTAAATTGTTTGTTTTATGTATAGTCAGTGGTTAGGTTAGCAGTGGTTGTGTAAGGACAGTAGATACAGGTTGTTAGGCTGTTAGACGTCGCTTTCATGGTGACGTCAGCTGAGATACCTCATGTGACAACCCGTAATTTACGGCTCCTAATTACGTAATTTACAAGTAATTAACGCAACAAATAATGGTGTTTACAGCACGAATTAACTTAATTAGGCCTTTGGAGTGCCTCGGAACGTTTATCCGACTTTACAGTACGCGTGTGAAGATTCGCGTGGAACCTGCGGAACATCAAACGACAACGAACTGATACCGTGCAAAATACTGACAACGCCGTCAAATATTAAATTTTTACGATATGTTTTAGCTTCGTAATTAAAATTTTAGTGACTACAGTCGGAACCGGATCGAAAAACGGATTAAGGATGGCAACGATATAATTTTTCACGATTATTACCGTTATCAACGCGCGAACGCGACTACAACGACTACCGACCGTATTTTTGTATAACGGGGTTCGGTTTTTGTCAACAGGTCTCGTAGGAATTACGGGCCGCTTAAACACGAGGATTGAGCTTGAGGGCCCTGGGCCCAAGCCCAAAAGCCACAAGCCTAAACCTGCACATAATACAAGATCTTGGCGAATCTTAACAAATCTTTGTAAGATCTCTAAAAATCTTAGTAAATATGTACAAAATCTTATTAAGATCCTACAAATCTAAACAAGATTCTCGATATCTCTACAATCTCTTCATGGGATCTTGATTCAAAGAATAAAGTATCTAACCTAAGTGCAATTTGATTACTCAAAGGAAAATAAAAACTCTTCACTCTATAAATAAAGACTATCACCTAAACCCTTTCACACTCACAACAATACTCATACAAAAAGAACCCTGCCTCTCTCTCTCGAATATAATTGCAGACAACAACTATCTTAAGCCAAACACCCTATCACACTTTCTGAGCTCCCTCTCCCACTTCCGTTTGTAGCAGCACATCCTCACCAACCTCTTGCTTCACCCCACACCCTCCTCTTCGGCAGATGAAACGACAACCACCACCATCGGTGGTGGTGAGTGACGGCCGGCGATGGCTTACGACGGCGATGAGCTCAGAGAAACGGAGAGAGAACAGGATCGAGAAGTAAGAGAGAGAGAGGAGCCAGAGAGAGAGAGAGGCGGCGAGGAGGGAGAAAGGACCGATGGTGGTGGTGAACGGCGGTAGGTGTCTCGGACCGCCGGTCGGTCCACTTTTTCCGGTGGTCGGTACCTTTACCCAGCGGTCCTTGTCTCGGCCCGACGTGTATCCCGGGTGAAGGTGGTTATATGACACGATTCAATTCCATTCATGTTCGGGTGCTCGGTTCAGGCAGGTCTCGGTCCAGTTCTGTTCGGGTTTCGGTTCGGGTTCCGGGTCAGCGGGTTCGAGTTTTGGTTCAGCTCATCCGGCTCAGTCAACAGGAAGGTTCGGGTCAGTTTTGTATACGATTCAGTCAACTCAGCGAGTCAACTCAGCGAGTCAACTCAGTTGACTCGGTTAACTCAGCAAGTTGACTCGGTCAACTCAACCGAGTCAACTCGGTCAACAGCAGCGAGTCAGCTCAGATGGTTCGGTTCGGGTCAAGCGGTTCGTTCAGACGGCTCGGTTTCGGTTTCAGTTGACTCGGTCAAACCGAGTCAACTCAGTCAAACTCAGTCAACTCAGCGAGTTGACTCGGTCAGCTCGACTTTCGACTCGAAGAAGTGGTAAAGATTTTAACGGCGTTACTATTTCGTGTTTTATACTTTTAACGTATCACGTGATAACGAGCTCTCGAAACCGACTAATTATAAATTACATTCGTTATATATTAGACAAGTTTGCACATAGTTGAATCTTGATTAAATTATGTTGAATTTTGAAAATAAAGCGACAACTTGTGTTGTCGGGGCGTCCAAAAATAGAGGAAACTCTGCCCGTTTTTCGAGAAAAACCCTTAAACACGACACGTATTATATTTCAAAAACGACGCTTAAAGGAATTCGAGTTTATGATACTTCAAACCTTGATAATTCCAAACACTTTTACAAATAAATATAATGTTATATTTATTTCGAACGTCGTCAACTCGTATACTTTTACAAAATAAATATAGTTATATATTTATTCTAGATGTCGTACAACGCGAAATCTTTTACAAAAATAAATATGGTTTATATTTATTTTCAAACATAACAACTCGACGATTTCTTTATAAAATAAATATAACTCTTCATATTTATTTTATACGCCTAGACGGCATATACGTGTATTTTCGGCAAATATACACAAGACGTGATATATATAATACAAGTTATTATATACGAAACGCAATATACGATACGAGTTTGTTATATGATATTTTCATAGAAATATTCTTTTATACACATATGACTACTCGAGACGGCTAACACACCTACAACGATATATTTTTATATAAATATTTATTCATTTTTAAGTCTCCCGGAAACTAAGTCTTTTTCAAGACTTATTAAATTGCTACTGACATTAAACGAGACTTAACAAGTTTAACTTAATCATTTTTTTTATTAAGTTAACAATTTACCGTTGAATCGTCCGATTAACGATTCGGTAGAGCTCGATGGCACGTAGTTTAAATACTGCGTTTATTTAGAAACTTATTAGGTATTCCGTGTTAGGAATATTGTAGAATGCACGCTAGCGAGTCTCACTTTGGAAACGACATCAAGGAAGTCGTAATTAGCTAGCTTTGCACAGGAATATTCAGGCGAGTTCATAACCCCTACTTTTTACTGCTTTACATTTTTGTAAATGTTTTCGGGGTGGAAAGACATGCACATTTTGCAAAAACATACAAAGTTTTGAACTAACGCAAAACTCGTATTTCTAAATCATATTACGAAGGGATTTCGAGGAACACAAATGATTTACGAAAGGTTTATACTAAACATACCGGTTTTTACAAAAACAAATGCTTACTTTCGAAATGTAAATGATGTTCGGCCAGGGTGACCGGGGATTTGGTTAGGGTAACCAGGAAATCTGGTCAGGGTGACTAGGAGCCTGGTCAGGGTGACTAGGGATTTATTTTATACACGGTATGTTAACGTAAGGAGGTTTTAGATCATGTGAATGGGTAGTTAGAACACCGAGGGACTCGAGCGGTAGATCTATCTGGGTGTAGCGAGCCCAGCTCTAGGCCAAACGGACCTCTCGGAGGCTAACCACAACGGACCTGGAGTGACTTGGTTGCCCAACGCAAAAATCGGCTAGGTTGTGTCTTACTTACTTGCATTTCACAACATACTAATGGCCTTGCAAACCATTGGTGATCACAAGTCCTCTTACACTGCTACATACCAGGAATTTTATTCGTACGAAACATACTTGTTCATACAAATTAAATACCCATGTTTTCTACAAAATTTAAGGCATAAGATTATGCGGGTCAAAGTCAGGGTGGGCATTGATGATTTCACGAACATTACAAAAACATGGTTTTATGAACATAACGTGTTACAAACACAACGTTTCCATATAACTTCGCAAGAAAATGGTTTTTAAATTCATTTTCTCAATACTACTTCAAAAACCGGTTATTCCGAAGATTTATTTCAAATCTTTCACAACTCAAAGGATTTATCTCAAACCTTTCACAACTCAAAAGATTTATCTTAAATCTTTTACGAACAAACTATGAACTCGCTCAACATTATGTTGATTTTTCTCGCATGTTCTTTCTCAGGTTGCATTTCTAATACAAGGCACGGTTGGAATAGGAGAACCATTGGAGATTCGAGTACTTAGCAGGCGTTCAGTTTCTAGAAGTCTATGCTTATTTGCTTCCGCTGTGCAATGAAGATACCAGTCCAGTCACGCCAGCTCTGATAATTTCGGGGTGTGACAGATTGGTATCAGAGCTATAGGTTACAGCGAATTTGGTTTCTGTTGTGATACCTAGGCTCTAACCTCACTTTCCTCTGGGAACTTAGACTATTAAGACGTTGAATACACACAGAACGCCTAGTACTCGAATATGGTCTCCAACCGTTGCCGAAAAACAAACAGTCAAAATTTCGTTTTCAAACATACGCTATTGTGATGTTTTACACACGGTACATGAAACGATTACATACAGTACACAACACTCTGAGAGTTTAGGAAACATGCAATTAAGACCTTCGGAAAAGGGAATTCAGTCGGGTGGCTGGATCAGTCTGAGAGGCTGGGAGGATAGTCTAGTGGGACTAGGAAGAGCAGTCTGGGAGGCTGGGAGGCTAGTGGGACTAGGAAGAGCAGTCTGGGAGGCTGGGAGGCTAGTGGGACTAGGAAGAGCAGTCTGAGAGGCTGGGAGGCTAGTGGGACTAGGAAGAGCAGTCTGAGAGGCTGGGAGGCTAGTGGGACTAGGAGAATTACTTGATTGCTTATTGGTGACTAACATGTGCATTCGGTTATATGATTGATTATTTGTGCATGTGTTTATTAAAGGTCATCACGTAGGAACCGCGAATATTAACTCGGGCACACACTATATTCCATATTGCCTATAATATTTTAACTTCCCGAGCAGGCAGCCTACGCATAACAAAACGAGTGCATAAGAATACATGCAACTCCATCCTTACGTCAACGGATGTCGGGGTACATCGCCTTCTACGCGGCACGCAACGCTAGTGCGCAGGTATACGTGAAACTTAAGCTATACATCAATGGAGGTTGAAATACGATTATCGAGGCGAGGCCTTTGAGAAGGAACGATGACGCAATTTAACGACGACGCTAGATTCCTGTCAGCAGGAGAACTAACGATCAGGAAACGACAACTTGTCACGCGATCCTGCAACGACACGAATCACGCCAGGGAGAAGACGATTGTCTCCGCATTTCCCCTCCCCCCCCCCCCACCTAACTTACGACGAATACGCTATGTTCGACATTCCATGGTAATGTCACCTAACAATCGGACATCACACGAAACCCCAGGTAAAGTCCTCAAATTTCTTTTATTGAAATTTCGAATTTCACACTTACTGAGTAGATTTTCGTATCTCTACTCCTCTTAATGGTCATTGTATTACGATCATTGCTTTACAAGTTACATACATGGTTTTTCGTTGTGACCATGCCAAAAGTTTTCTTATCGATACATATATCTATTGTCGGATTTCGCTAAAACCAAGTTCAATTGTTTGAACTTGCTCATTACACTTATTCGATTCGAAACACCATATGATGTATTGGGAGCATCATATTCAAATCAATTTTTAACGAACACTTCATTTGTTCCGAGTCGTGGTAAACTTGTTTGGTATTCGACTCCTTTAAATTGTCTGTTGATTTCGACACCATGTGATGGTGATTTTCATTAATTTGAAGCTTGCGCTGAACTCGTTTACGCATCTTATGCACGAATCTAAATATTTATTTATTGATTGTTTTCCAATCCGGTTTATTATATCAAAGCAGTCTTGATACAATAGTGTGTTAAGACAATGGTACACCAATTCATTTCATATTCCGGTGTACCTCATAACAGTTCTTTCAACATCGATTGAATGCCTTGCGACATTCATTGCTTCTTCACCTTCGATCGAAAACATTGTCTCATTGACGTTCCATCTTCAATTGAAAATTCTTTGATGTTTGTTTGGAACAAACATTCATATTTACTTTACTACGCTTTCAATTGACTTCAAACACGGTGGATTTGTTTGATCACCGCTATTATTGACTTATTTGAAACACTACGACACCTTGTGGTGTCAGTACAAACTTGTAGCTTGGGCTAATCATGATTGGACGTTTCATGCGAAACACAGGTGATACTTGTTCGACCACCCCTATTATTGAATTGTTCCATTCAATACGACACCTTGTGGCGTCGGTATAACTTGCAGCTTGTGCTGATCATGGTCGAGCGTTTCATGCAAACTATTACATTTGAAATTGTCGATTCTAAGTTCATCTAGTGGATGTTATTGCTTCTAGAACTCATTCACATGTTATAAACGTTAATATGGAATTCGATTGGTCGAAGTTCCTGTTCATTGTTGGATCCTTGTTAACTTAGTCGCACTGATGACTGTCTCATTACGTCTCGTTTCCTTTTGACATCAATTACTGAGACACAAATTCTTTTAAACTGTTGGGATTCCTATTGTGAAGGAATGCCCTTGAATTCACATGATTCGAATAAGTCTTGTTCGACTACGCGGTCATTCACTTTGTTATTATTCGGACTTACCTGCGAATAACACAATTCTGAGGGGATGACATAGTCTAAATTTCGAGGACGAAATTCCTGTAACAGGGGGAGAATGTGACAACCCGTAATTTACGGCTCCTAATTACGTAATTTACAAGTAATTAACGCAACAAATAATGGTGTTTACAGCACGAATTAACTTAATTAGGCCTTTGGAGTGCCTCGGAACGTTTATCCGACTTTACAGTACGCGTGTGAAGATTCGCGTGGAACCTGCGGAACATCAAACGACAACGAACTGATACCGTGCAAAATACTGACAACGCCGTCAAATATTAAATTTTTACGATATGTTTTAGCTTCGTAATTAAAATTTTAGTGACTACAGTCGGAACCGGATCGAAAAACGGATTAAGGATGGCAACGATATAATTTTTCACGATTATTACCGTTATCAACGCGCGAACGCGACTACAACGACTACCGACCGTATTTTTGTATAACGGGGTTCGGTTTTTGTCAACAGGTCTCGTAGGAATTACGGGCCGCTTAAACACGAGGATTGAGCTTGAGGGCCCTGGGCCCAAGCCCAAAAGCCACAAGCCTAAACCTGCACATAATACAAGATCTTGGCGAATCTTAACAAATCTTTGTAAGATCTCTAAAAATCTTAGTAAATATGTACAAAATCTTATTAAGATCCTACAAATCTAAACAAGATTCTCGATATCTCTACAATCTCTTCATGGGATCTTGATTCAAAGAATAAAGTATCTAACCTAAGTGCAATTTGATTACTCAAAGGAAAATAAAAACTCTTCACTCTATAAATAAAGACTATCACCTAAACCCTTTCACACTCACAACAATACTCATACAAAAAGAACCCTGCCTCTCTCTCTCGAATATAATTGCAGACAACAACTATCTTAAGCCAAACACCCTATCACACTTTCTGAGCTCCCTCTCCCACTTCCGTTTGTAGCAGCACATCCTCACCAACCTCTTGCTTCACCCCACACCCTCCTCTTCGGCAGATGAAACGACAACCACCACCATCGGTGGTGGTGAGTGACGGCCGGCGATGGCTTACGACGGCGATGAGCTCAGAGAAACGGAGAGAGAACAGGATCGAGAAGTAAGAGAGAGAGAGGAGCCAGAGAGAGAGAGAGGCGGCGAGGAGGGAGAAAGGACCGATGGTGGTGGTGAACGGCGGTAGGTGTCTCGGACCGCCGGTCGGTCCACTTTTTCCGGTGGTCGGTACCTTTACCCAGCGGTCCTTGTCTCGGCCCGACGTGTATCCCGGGTGAAGGTGGTTATATGACACGATTCAATTCCATTCATGTTCGGGTGCTCGGTTCAGGCAGGTCTCGGTCCAGTTCTGTTCGGGTTTCGGTTCGGGTTCCGGGTCAGCGGGTTCGAGTTTTGGTTCAGCTCATCCGGCTCAGTCAACAGGAAGGTTCGGGTCAGTTTTGTATACGATTCAGTCAACTCAGCGAGTCAACTCAGCGAGTCAACTCAGTTGACTCGGTTAACTCAGCAAGTTGACTCGGTCAACTCAACCGAGTCAACTCGGTCAACAGCAGCGAGTCAGCTCAGATGGTTCGGTTCGGGTCAAGCGGTTCGTTCAGACGGCTCGGTTTCGGTTTCAGTTGACTCGGTCAAACCGAGTCAACTCAGTCAAACTCAGTCAACTCAGCGAGTTGACTCGGTCAGCTCGACTTTCGACTCGAAGAAGTGGTAAAGATTTTAACGGCGTTACTATTTCGTGTTTTATACTTTTAACGTATCACGTGATAACGAGCTCTCGAAACCGACTAATTATAAATTACATTCGTTATATATTAGACAAGTTTGCACATAGTTGAATCTTGATTAAATTATGTTGAATTTTTGAAAATAAAGCGACAACTTGTGTTGTCGGGGCGTCCAAAAATAGAGGAAACTCTGCCCGTTTTTCGAGAAAAACCCTTAAACACGACACGTATTATATTTCAAAAACGACGCTTAAAGGAATTCGAGTTTATGATACTTCAAACCTTGATAATTCCAAACACTTTTACAAATAAATATAATGTTATATTTATTTCGAACGTCGTCAACTCGTATACTTTTTACAAAATAAATATAGTTATATATTTATTCTAGATGTCGTACAACGCGAAATCTTTTACAAAAATAAATATGGTTTATATTTATTTTCAAACATAACAACTCGACGATTTCTTTATAAAATAAATATAACTCTTCATATTTATTTTATACGCCTAGACGGCATATACGTGTATTTTCGGCAAATATACACAAGACGTGATATATATAATACAAGTTATTATATACGAAACGCAATATACGATACGAGTTTGTTATATGATATTTTCATAGAAATATTCTTTTATACACATATGACTACTCGAGACGGCTAACACACCTACAACGATATATTTTTATATAAATATTTATTCATTTTTAAGTCTCCCGGAAACTAAGTCTTTTTCAAGACTTATTAAATTGCTACTGACATTAAACGAGACTTAACAAGTTTAACTTAATCATTTTTTTTATTAAGTTAACAATTTACCGTTGAATCGTCCGATTAACGATTCGGTAGAGCTCGATGGCACGTAGTTTAAATACTGCGTTTATTTAGAAACTTATTAGGTATTCCGTGTTAGGAATATTGTAGAATGCACGCTAGCGAGTCTCACTTTGGAAACGACATCAAGGAAGTCGTAATTAGCTAGCTTTGCACAGGAATATTCAGGCGAGTTCATAACCCCTACTTTTTACTGCTTTACATTTTTGTAAATGTTTTCGGGGTGGAAAGACATGCACATTTTGCAAAAACATACAAAGTTTTGAACTAACGCAAAACTCGTATTTCTAAATCATATTACGAAGGGATTTCGAGGAACACAAATGATTTACGAAAGGTTTATACTAAACATACCGTTTTTACAAAAACAAATGCTTACTTTCGAAATGTAAATGATGTTCGGCCAGGGTGACCGGGGATTTGGTTAGGGTAACCAGGAAATCTGGTCAGGGTGACTAGGAGCCTGGTCAGGGTGACTAGGGATTTATTTTATACACGGTATGTTAACGTAAGGAGGTTTTAGATCATGTGAATGGGTAGTTAGAACACCGAGGGACTCGAGCGGTAGATCTATCTGGGTGTAGCGAGCCCAGCTCTAGGCCAAACGGACCTCTCGGAGGCTAACCACAACGGACCTGGAGTGACTTGGTTGCCCAACGCAAAAATCGGCTAGGTTGTGTCTTACTTACTTGCATTTCACAACATACTAATGGCCTTGCAAACCATTGGTGATCACAAGTCCTCTTACACTGCTACATACCAGGAATTTTATTCGTACGAAACATACTTGTTCATACAAATTAAATACCATGTTTTCTACAAAATTTAAGGCATAAGATTATGCGGGTCAAAGTCAGGGTGGGCATTGATGATTTCACGAACATTACAAAAAACATGGTTTTATGAACATAACGTGTTACAAACACAACGTTTCCATATAACTTCGCAAGAAAATGGTTTTTAAATTCATTTTCTCAATACTACTTCAAAAACCGGTTATTCCGAAGATTTATTTCAAATCTTTCACAACTCAAAGGATTTATCTCAAACCTTTCACAACTCAAAAGATTTATCTTAAATCTTTTACGAACAAACTATGAACTCGCTCAACATTATGTTGATTTTTCTCGCATGTTCTTTCTCAGGTTGCATTTCTAATACAAGGCACGGTTGGAATAGGAGAACCATTGGAGATTCGAGTACTTAGCAGGCGTTCAGTTTCTAGAAGTCTATGCTTATTTGCTTCCGCTGTGCAATGAAGATACCAGTCCCAGTCACGCCAGCTCTGATAATTTCGGGGTGTGACACCTCAGTGGTTTGGTTTGCGTATAAATGTAACAGTACCCTGTACTGTTACATTTGATTGACTGAGCGAGTTCTTCTCCTCATGTCTAATCCTTTCATCTTGTGTGCAACCAACCTTGGGGCATCACGCTGAGGGGGAGTATAGTTTGTAAGCATGACTGTAATCTTTTGCTTTGATTTGTAATCTTTTGACTCTATGTGAAGCAATTGTTTATCAAACTATTTCCTCTTTTGATTGTGTTTACAAAGTTTGTTTTCATTTCCGCTGCACTTAACATGTTTTCATATTCATTGATCATTTAATTTAAACAAACAAACACTATCATGAGAGCCTCCGATCCTAACAGAATGTATAACGAACATGTAAATCTGTATACAAGATTTTTATTAATAAAATTGTCCCAGGTTATAAAAAGTTTTGTGCCTTGTGCATTCAAATCAATTTTCTTAAACATTTTCAAAATGAGTCAGTTAATTGTATTTACCAGTGTAAACTGACGTATTTTCCAAAAAGGTTAAGTGGCAGGTACTGGACGTAATTGGCTGGGAGCTCAGGGCGTTAATAGGGAATCTTGCAAGTTCTAGATCCCTAAAGTCTGTTGAACAGTTTTCTTTTAATTGATCCGCCTGTGGATCCTTTACATACCTTTTGTAATACTTTGATATTCTCATTCGGTTATAATATAATTATCTTTTGCTTCCGCTGTGCATTTAAATATGTGTTGTTTGACTATGATGATATCAACTACGTCACGATACTCCCCACCGGGCCCACCGGTAATATGTGGAAATATCGGGGTGTGACAGGTTGGTATCAGAGCCAACATTGAGTGAATTAAACACTAGCCTTTTTGTGTTTAATCTCAATGACGCAGTAGCACATTCCTTGACCTTCTGAGTCTAGACTTAACATAGGAATACTCTCAACCCTAATCTGAAAGCTATTGCTTCCGAATTTATATATTTTGAATATGTCTCCAATCAAAGAAGCCGTAATGGAAATTCTCCACATCCGCAGCCTTGAAATGCTGAGCTTCGTACCGCGGCTAGAATGAAACGAGCATCCAGGGAGAGAACATTCAGAAGTAAAGTGAAGAAAAAAAAAACTCCTTCTGCTAAAGATCGTTTCTTTAATAGTCCTTATAAGGACATATTTATCTTTCAGTCCCTTCGAGGACAACATTATTCCTTTCAAGTCCCGTCTAGGGCACATCTGTACTTTTATATAGTGGAATGATTAAATTTAGATTTTCATTCTAAACATGAAAAATGAAATAAATGAAAAATAACATTCCTTTTATAAGATCTACCATTATAATAAAATGGCAAAATCTAGAAAGGACAAGACCTAGCCACGTGTTATTTTAAGACAGGGCCAAGATGGTAGTCCCTCAATTAGATTCAGATCTTTATTAAACATCTCAATTTAGGATTGTTCTGCGCTTAAAAAGAATCTTAAAGGTAAAACCCAGCCTACATGTCATTTTAGACATGGCCAAGATGGTAAAACCTATTCAAGAGATTCAGATCCTTGTTAACACCTAAGAACGTGTTAGCACTCTTGACAAATGTGATTCGAGAAAATCACAACAGTCATCCTTATATTAGATTCTTCCAATTTCCATATCTAGCCTAGTGATTTGGAAATCATGGCTTAAATCATCAAATAAAGATAATCATATTGTTAACCCCTAAGAACATGTTAGCACTCTTGACAAAAGTAATCTGAGAAAAATCACAATAGTCATCCTTATGTTGGAATTTTTCAAATTTCCTGATTTGGCCTAATGGTCTAGAAATCATGGCTTATATCATCCTATAAGATGATCATATTATAAACATCCGATAATGATGAAGTGCCTACGGGCTAAACTTGTTGTCCGATAAGACAACGACAGTGGTGGTCTTTGACCTCCTATCTAAAAATGTTGGACCATGTCCAAGCATAATAGTCGGTATGATCCATACGATCTCGACTAATAGCATCTGAAAAGATGATCATATCATAAACATCCCTCAGAAGGGAAATGCCCACGGGCTATATCTACTGTCCTAAAAGACAAAAGACAGTTGTAGTCTTTGACTCTCTGTCAAGAAAGGTGATGAACTGCGTTCAAACCTTAATGCCTCGATCCTATAAGATCATGGCTTATAAATTCAAAACTGTCCTTGTGATTAGGCCTGTTGTGCCACTTTAATATCCCTAATGTTTTATATACTAAGATAAATTATAATGAAAATACTAATATAACTAACAAATTAACCAATATGGTTTATATTACCGTGGTTGACGAATCGTCAAAAATGATGATTCCATAATAACCCCTGAATAAATCATTGCTAATGTTTATGTAGCAATCAAGCTACATGGCTGCATCAGAGGAGGTTAACAGCCACCCATGGGAGAATAATGATGCTACCAGAGTTAATATAACTGGTGTGGAACTACAGGCATTAATAGATAATGTTGTTACTCGAGCTCTTGATAGACAATATAATGAATCAAGTGATACACACTCTAAGACTCTATCTGTGGCTCATAGTAAGCCCCCTTCTAAATCACACGAGTCAAAGGAGGACGATGTTCATCACTCGTTAAATCAGAGGAGTGTTCCGTCTAGACATATGGTGCTTAATCAAGAACCACATGTTAAAACCTGTTCGTATAAATATTTTGTCTCCTGCAAGCCCAGAGACTTCACGGGAGAAAAAGGAGCCATCGACTGCATGACATGGCTCGATGAGATGGACACCGTTGTTGATATTAGTGGATGTGCAGAGCAAGACATTGTGAAGTTTGTTTCACAATCTTTTAAAGGAGAAGCTCTAGCTTGGTGGAGGTCCCTAATCCAAGCTACTGGGAAAATCCCGTTATATATCTGACATGGGATCAGTTTGCTGCTCTTATCAAAGAAAATTACTGTCCTTAACACGAAGTTGAGAAAATCGAGACTGATTTCTTGACATTGGTCATGAAGAACCTAGATTGTCAGACATATCTTACAAGTTTCAATACCATGTCTCGATTAGTTCCGTACTTGATCACACCAGAACCAAAGCGTATAGCTAACTTTATTGGAGGTCTAGCCCCGGAAATCAAGGCAAGCGTGAAAGCATCGAGACCTACTACATTCAGGTCAGCAGCAGATCTGTCGCTATCTCTCACACTCGATGTAGTCAGAAACAAGGCTGCCAAAGCTTCTGATGAAGGAAAGCAAAAAAGGAAGGATGAGAATTCTTATCACTCCGTTAAGAAGAAAAAGGGGAACTCTGATCATCAGAAGAGTTCCGGGTCTAAGAAAGGCAACCAGCAGTCGGGTGAAAAGACCAGATGCAAAACCTGTAAGAAATACCACCTTGGGAAATGCAGATTTGAGTCTCAGCCTCTACCCTGTGGAATCTGCAAGTCTAAGGAACATAAAACCTTGGATTGCAAGAAGTTGAAAGATGCAACCTGTTATGGTTGCAACGAGAAGGGGTATATCAAAACTAACTGCCCTAGGAATCAGAAGAAGCCTGAAGAGGCCAAGAAAGTGAATGCGTGAGTCTTCCAGATGAACACCCAGGAGGCAGTATAGGAAGATGACATGATAAAAAGGTACCATTCCTTATCAATGATGCTTATATGGAATTCATTTGATTCTGGCGCAGAAAAGTCTATTATGGACAATAATTGTTGTAAGCCGTTATATCCGCCTATTAGGAGCTTAGGCTTATGACGTGAGGTAGAATTGGCCGATGATACATTAGAAAATACTTCAACAACCTTAGATGGATGCTTTATATCCATTAGGAAACACCCTTGTCCAATATCCTAATGTCTAGCTTTTAAGCTATCCAAAATCATCAATATGATCAGGACAGATGTGACATTTGATCCCCTGTCAAAAAAAAAAAAAAGGTGATGGACTAGGTCCAAACCTTAATTACCATTAATGGTCTTTTATTTCCTAGGCTAAGTATCATTGATATATACACATATCTACATGACATTCATTGAGAATGTTCGTATTATATTAGCCTGTATGGTTTAACGATACCATGGTAAGTATATATTAGGTCATCAGGAAGATGAGTAGCGGTTGTTGGATTGCAACTAAATAATTGTTTTATTTGGTGTTAGGAACCAAATATCGAGTATGACAAACTCGGATAAGACAGCCGTTGATCGTGTTATGGATAATGCGACACATGCTAAGGATGCCACAATTGTGAACCTTAGAATTTCCAAGGATGTTCTTCAAATTATGATAGACGCAGCTGTTGGAAAAGCTGTGAAGAAGGCCGTGAAAAAGTTCAAGGAGCCCCATGCTACTCGCTCCAAATTTTATCTAGGACCACATTTCCTTACTCATAAGGAGGATCTTGTTCATGCCTCAAATGCAAAGGATGAGCTAAAAAGGAAACGGAAGGAAGATGACTCCCAGAGTTCTAAAAAAAGGGGTAAACGAAATCCCAACGAGAAACTTGTATGCAAGACCTGCAAGAAGCGCCATTATGGGAAGTGCAGGTTCGAATCAAAATCCCAATCACGGCCTAGGGCTTGTGGGATCTGCAAATCTGGTGAGCATAGAACATTAGAATGCAAGAAGATAGGAGATGCGACTTGTTACAACTGTAACGAGAAGGGGCATATCAAATCAAATTGCCCAAAATATGCAAAGAAGCTTGAAAAAGTTAAGGAGACCAACGCTGGGGTCTTTCAGATGGGGGCAAAAGAGGCCATGCAAGATGACAATGTTATAACCGGTACGTCCTTATCAATAATGTATATGCAAGGGTTTGATTCGAGTACAGATAAGTTGATTGTGGATAATAAATTTTGTAAGTTATTAAATCTGCCTGTTAGAACCCTAAGCATAAAATACGAAGTAGAATAAATGCCAAAAGTTCTATTTTGAATAGGATGCCAATATATCCTTCATAGATGGTAAGCATAACAAACTTTTAAAGCCTTCAATTAGAACCTCAGAGATTAAGTGTAAGGTAAAACTTACAAATGAAAATCATATATTCCATTTTCTTTTACTCCTGTCAGAAATCTTCAATCGTAAAGTCCTAATGTACCCTCTCTCCAGATAAAGTACATCATCATATGAAATTGATATCTCTTTGATCTCTATTGATTACGAATACCAAATGGTATGACAAAAGCGCCATATGAGGATCGGTGTATCTTAATATGTTCCATAGATTGCTTCCATGCCTGATCAGTATGGAGGTTTAATACATGGAACCACAAGGATATTCCAATGGTCATACGATATTAAAGTTAGCTAATGGTATTCAAAGAAGATATCTAGAATGGAATTATCCAAGTAAATATCCCTGGTAAAGGAATCTGTGGACTCATAGCATCAATGTGTCACTTATTTGACACAGGCAATGATAGATGAACTGAGGCTTGAGATTTGGAAAAATATTTGTAACTTCCTTGTGTCTTGATTATCATCTCCATAGACTATCATGTTTACCTCCGGAAAGGCTAGTAGAATTAAGGTATACATCCCGCTTAGGGCTGCAGTATTGTGAAATCTCCATGTTAGTACCTCCAACTCGGGAATAATAGAAACCCTAGTTAGATAAATTTTAAGATGAAGGTTCTTAAGGCCTAATTCATAATTCTAAGAGTTTCAATGTTATTAAAGACGGTTCTCTTGCTTATGCATTGATTACCGCAACCCTATTTAGGCAACAATTAAGAATCGCCATCAGCTACCTAAGATCGTCGATTCATTCAAATAACTGTAAGGATTAGCTATTCCTTAAGACTGGTTTTAAGCTGTATTTAGAGTAACCATCTCACCTTAAATAAGCTATTCTATAACTAATAGTCAATATATAAATATCAAGGCTGCTCCTTTGGGGACCTTGTATAGATAGAATGTCAAACGTCCGTTTGATGGACGGGACTTGGATAAGTCCTATTATTGGGATCTGAAAGTTGCCTTAGAAACAAAGAATAAGATCATACAAATTCGTAATCATCTGTAAGATTGCCAGTAACGGGCAGAAAATTTAGGATTGATGAAATTCGCAACCCTCGTAAGTCCTTAATAAGGAATAAGGTTCAAATTGAAAGCATCTCTAAGAAGGGTGTGCTAAAATTTTTATGCAACAGACTAGTTAAGCTCTGACTATATAGAGGATCATTCGAGGAAATCAAATACATCAAAGGTCAAAAGCTTATAAGCTAAAACCTATTTATGGAACATGGTGGAACTCGCAATGTGACCCGCACTAATGATTTAAGGATATGTTCCACCAATAAGTCGAAACACATTGACATAATGATAGGCATATTAAAGAAACTTTAGAATATAATAAGAAACCTATATCGATTAAGGATCGGCAGGTTAAGAAGCTCCAAAAGGATACATGTACCTATTAGAAAGGTCAATTGGGGTGCCTTAGAGGCCCAAATGTACTGGGGAAGATTAAGCCCAATATAAGACAGAAAGTACTTCTCTTACTTTAGCAAATATCGAGGTCGAGATTTCTTTTAAGGGGGTGAGGATGTAACACCTCGTAAAATCACGTCCAATGATGTATTGACACGTGTAATAAACCCTAATAAAGTCAAACCTTGAATTTAAGGGACTAATTTTTCGAAAAATCGGAAACATTAATTATGAAAGAACTGGAAGTATTAACATACCTAAAATAAGTTTCTAAATAACCTTCTACGGTTTTATATTCACAAATGAGCCACTTGTTGATCAAGTGTAGCCGTTTGTGTAAGTTTGCGCAATAAAGGGTTAAAAGCGTCAACATGTTAATTCTTGCCTCTGAGTGACCTTTTAGCAAACCCGAAGCATCTTCATGTTTAATAATACTTTCAAGAATACCTAATATGGATTAGAGGGACCTAAAGCGTCAACTTTTGAATCTACGCCTTTCGGTAACCATTTAAGCGAACGGGAGTGTAGTAATATTTAAGTATATGCTTGGGAATGCCCATTATGGGCAATGGAAGGCTTGGATGTCATTAAACAGCATTTCGCGCGACTTTGCGCAATTAAAGGACTATTTGCGTCAAACGACAAAAGTATGCCGATTCGTGGGGTATCGGACCTTCCGGAATATGACCATGAGTTAAACATACCCTAATTATTCTTTATATATCTTAGATATAGGCTTAGAGGTGTTCGGTGCGCAAAAATAAACTTTCAAGTCCACCAGGGACTAAAAGTGTCAAAAAGTGCACAAGTTTGCATTTCCGCGCATATCTTCCGTTCTGTATATCTCCGGACACCCAAAAATTTATGTAAGCACTAAAATATTTTATTTTAGTGTTTGGATTGATAAAATCCCTTTCATCGCGTAGTTTGGTTCGTTTTTAGCGTCCGTTCGTGTTTCGTCGTAATTAGACGCACAACGTGACCGTACGGCCAAACGAACCGACATCCGACATGTTTTTGAACATGTTTCATGTCCCCTATGTTTAAACTTCATAGTGGAGCCTTAAAATGAGGTTAACGGGCCTTAAACCTGCCTAAAATGACCTTATGAGCACACAGGGACCATTTCAGTCATTATTGAAAAGCTGCTGTTGAATTGTGCAGCCAGGCGGGGCGCGTAAGCCTCCCTGGGGTCTTACGCGGGGCGCCTAAGCCCTGCAGATCAGAAAAAATCAGTTTCCAGCTGTTGCCAGCCTGTTCCAGTTGATCCAACTCTTGCATATGGTATTTTTCAATCCTTGGGCAGCCCATAGTATTGGAAAACAGGGGGTAAGATGTGTACGGTCCATATTGAGGCTCGTTTATCAAGAAACGATCTTAACGATCACCCAAAATCTATAAATACCCCACTTTATTTCTTTCCAAACCCACACTTGACTCTGAATTCTCTAAGTTGGAGACCTTGCTCTTCATACCTGAGAATTTAGGATCAAAACCTCCTTGCTTGGACCCTTTGTAAGTGTCCTTTCGTGCTTAGGTTAAATTTCTAGCGTTATAGCCGAAAAGTCAAATGTTTTGATAAACGCTTTGACTTTTAAGCGGTTGAGCCATTGTTCATAACGAGCATGGCTACGTGACCGTAATTAGGTAGGTGTTAAACCCTCAAAAGGGCACCACCTAATTACCGCGTTTACTTAGTTAAATTGTCGGGTCAAATAAAAGTCAATCGGGCTAGTTTTAAATAAAATTCATAACTATTAATATAAAAACCATAAAATCAGTTTTCTCACTTTAATAACTTGGTAAATATTAGTTGAACATGTCTAAAGCATGTTCAACCCGACAATTCTAAGTTTAGGCTCGGTTCGGAACCGAAAGTCGCAAAAGTTGACTTTTGCTTTGACTTTCAGTTCTGACCCGATTTAGCTTAGTTTAGATATGCCTTAGGATTCCTTTAGGACCATGTTATAGGTTAGTATAACCCTCTGAGGTTATACAACCTAGATCCTTAGTTATCCTGTCCATTGCATGTTTCCGTTATATGCTTAAATGTTGACCATTATGCCCTTTTGACCCCAAACCTTTTGCAACTAATTTTATATGATAAGTAAAATATTTTAAACTTTCTGGAATGATAAGAATATCAACTTTTCTTTAAAAACCCGGAAATCGCCTAAAAACGCCTTTTTACGCGTATTAAACACATAGTATGGGTTAAAAACCATTCTTGGCATATAAGACTTATCACCAACTGATATAACCTATTAAATTAAGTAGTTTTGCTGATTACTTCAGACCCGAATCTCATAATTTTATTTAATCTCTTTTATAATCTTTAAAATGACCAAAATACCCCTACGGGGCTTAATTTGAGATTAAACTCGTTTTGGGCATAATAGAAGGTATCCTACTGATATCACAACATATTTAAAGCATATTAACTTAGGAAACCTGTTCATGACTCATTTGGTTACCCGTTATGCGTTATTCGCGTCCGGTTTGGTTTATGTAACTAGTTTGCATAAATTGACCGAAACGGGTCAAACCTTATCATTTTCATCTCAAATTCCAGAATGTGTTTAGTTTACCCATATTAAACAAGTATCCAAGCTTGTCGGGTCTAAACCATATTCTAATCCGGTCTTCGCTTCATCTTGCGTTTTGAACCGTAAACTTTTCCTTAAAACTAACCGGTCTAAGTTTCAACTTAAATAAGACCCGTTAGAAATCTAATAGGTTAATAAAACCTTCGTTCCAGATTGAGAGCCCCAGTAGAAGTACTTGTGCTTACTGATTGATATACGGCTGAGAATAAAATTATATTTTGCTCAGGTAAATACTTTTAACTTATTTTCCCTATAC
>JARYGA010026801.1:0-24288 GCA_030545235.1 Helianthus tuberosus | reverse complement strand
AACTCGCATACACCGACGAGAAATTTTGCATGTGGGATATGCAAGTCCAAGGGGCATAAGACCTTTGACTGTAAGAAGATGGAGGACGCAACCTGCTATGGTTGCAATGAAAGAGGGCACATTAAGACCAACTGCCCAAAATACGCTAAAAAGCTTGAGGAAGTTAAGAAGACCAAAACCGAAAACTCCCAAATGGATACTCAAGAAGCTATCCAAGATGACAAGGTCACAACAGGTACTTTCTATATCAATAACGCTCATGTTAGAGTATTATTTAATTCAGGTTCAGATAAGTCTCTCATAGACAATAGATATTGTAAATCATTAAATCTGCCTGTTAAAAACTCTAAGCGTTAAGTATGAAGTAAAATTGACCGATAATACCTCAGAGACTGCTCCAGCAATATTAAATGGATGTTTTATATCCATTAGGAATTACCCTTCTCCGCTGTCCTTGTTTCGTTAATAAGAGGACTCGATATAATAATAAAAAATCGATGGTTTGTCTTGAAAATCAAGCCCATATTGTGGGTGATAAGAAGCAATTAATTATCAAGACTCCTTATGAGACAACCCTCATAATTACATGCATCCGTGCGATTAATTAATATTAAACATAAAAAAAATGGTGGAATTGGCCGTCCCCGGAATCGAACCTGGGTCTAGGCCGCACCCTTTCGCGCGCCTAGCCAACCGAGCTAGGTGCCTAGTTTGTGAAATTTCCATTTTGATTAAATATAAGCACACGTACAATAATTTCCTTACTTCTTACTACAATCACCTACTTATCCTTCTTAGGTTGACTAAGCACTTGGTGAATTCGGTATTTAATACCAAAACTTCGAGTATGGAAAAACTCAGAAAGAGATTTCAATAATAGAAAGGGGGCCATCGATTTCAAGAAAATTAATGGATGAAGTAGAAACCATGAGGTATATCAGCGGTTCTGCTGGAAAGAACCTGGTAAAGCATACATCACAGTCATTTGATGACAATACCCTAAATTAGTGAGGACATTAAGGAAATCCTCAAGAAAGATCATATTATACATTGTGGAATGGTCCAAGTTTTAAGGACCTTATTAGAAAAACCAAGTATCCGTTTCGCAAAAAAGGAAAAGACAGAATAAGAATTTTCTGACTCTCGCCATAAAAGTTATAGACTGTCGACAGTATGTCGCAAAAGTTTAATACATTGGCTGAGATAGTACCCTATTAAAGCACATAATTATTAGTAGTTAGCATTGGCAATAAGAGGGCACACTAAGGTTTCAAAACCTACTCATTAAAAATCCATTATGGATCTACCTCAGCTACCCACGTTATAATGATTAAGAAGTAAGCAGTCAAAGCTGAGACTGCCTAAAGTTATCTAAGATTTTACAGCTAAGTTTAGAAGGATTAATAATGGAGGCGTTTAACCCTCCTGTTGAATAATTAGAGACAACTCACATTAGGAATTTCACCAGATAAACCCTTATTTGTGAATTTATTGCTATAAATTAAAGGTGGTTTCGGGTGCTGTTAAGTCTCTCACAAGATCATAAACTTAGCAAACTTTTAGAAATTTTCCCGTAAGAACTCCAGATATTAAGCGTAAGATAAAACCTACCTGCGAAATCATAAGAACCATTTTTCTGTTCTTGTCAAAAACCTTTGGGCTTAAAAGTTTAGAAGTGTCTTCTCTCTCTAAGAGAAAATGCGTCAGCATATATAGTGATATATCTTTAATCTCTATCGATTCCGAATCCCAGAAGGTATGATAAAAGCGCTATATGAAGATTGGTGTATCTTAATAAGTCCCATAGATTGTTTCCATGCCTGATCAGTATGGAGGTTTAATGCATGGGACCACAAAGATATTCCGAGAGGTCATATGGTACTAAAGTCAACTAATGGTATTCAGAGGAGATATCCTGAATGGAATTGTCCAAGTAAATGTTCCAGACCGAGGAACTCGTGGACTCATATCGTAAATGTGTCACTTAATTGACACAAACAATGATGGATGAAGTGGAGCCAGAGATTAGTAAAAATCTCTGTAACCTCCTGGTACCTTGATTTTCTTCTCCTAATATTACCTTGTTACCCCTGTAAGGCAGGTAGAGTTAAGGTTTAAATTCCGTTTAAGGCTATGTTATTATGAAATCTCCAAAATGGCTACTACTATTATTGGGAGAATCGAAACCCTGATTAACCAAATTTTTTTAAGGGTTCATATAGTCTAACTCAATATCCTGAGAATACAGGATAGTCCATGATGAAAGACGGTTCATTTTGCTTATGCATTATTTACCGCAACCCTAATTAGGCAACGATTAAGAATTTGCCATCAACTGCCAGGTTCGTCGATCTGTTCGACTAACGGCAAGGATTAGCTATTCCCTAAACATTAGCTAAGCAGTGGTTGGAATAACCATCTCACCTTAAAATAAGCTTTTCTATAATAATTGATATGTAAGTATTAAGGCTACTCCTTTGGAGACCTTGTATAGATGGAATGTTAAATACCTATTGTTAGATAGAGAATTGGTAAGTCCAATTATCAAGATCTGAAAGTTGCATGGGAGACAACAAATAAGATCATACAAATCCATAATCGATTATAGGTTGCCAGTATACGGCAAGAAATCAAGGAGTTATGAAAATAGCAAACTTCCTAAGTTCTTGTTAAGGAATATGGTTTAACAAAAGATATCACCCAAGAAGGGTGTACCAAATTTGTGAAATTATCAGGCTAGTTAAGCTCTGAATATATGGAAATCATTCGAAGGAAATCGAATGTATCAAGATCAAGTAGCTTGTAAGCTAAAACCTACTTAAGGAGTTTGACGGAGCTCGCAATACATTGCACACTAGTGACTGAAGGATGTGTTCCGCCAATAAGTCAAGAAGCACTATCATATAATGATATGCAGAATTATGATATGATGAGCATCCTGTATCAATTGAGGATCGACAGGTCAAGAAGCTCCAAAAGGATACATACGCCTAATATAAGAGCCACTTTGTGAGCTTGGAAAGACTCCAGATATGCTATAAAAGTTAAGTCCCTTATGCGACAAAGAGTACTTCCAGCATTCTAACAAATCTCGAGGTCGAGATTTCTTTTAAGGGGGTGAGGATGTAACACCTCGAAAATTTACGTCCTATAATGTCTTGACACGTGTCATAACCTTTGAACGTGTGAAAGAATGTTCTTGAAGGACTAAAGATGACAAACAATGAAACTGTGTAAATATAAGGGTTCAAAGTGTCAACAATGAATAAATATACTTTACAATAACCCTACATGATGTTTATAACCTTAAACGAATGGATCATGGATCATACGAAGCGAATTGTTAAAGAAAGTGAGAGATTACAAACTACAGGGGTTAAATGTGTCAACATGTTAAAGATATACCTCTGAGTGACCTTATAGCAAACCTAAAGCCTTGTAACGAGTAATTATGCTCACTAGAATGCACCATAAAAATTTCACCAAGTTTCATTGCCGTATGATAAAGTTGTGATAAAATTCGTGTGTGAGGGTTAGAATCGTCAACATTGAAAATTAGGGCTTTTCGGGTGATCACAAAGTTACCCGAGGACTTCACAAAGATGGTATAAGTCTTGAAGCCCTTATAAATCAAGATAGAGGGCTTATAATGCAAGAAACAAGGTGAAAGCGACGTTTAGGAGGACCGGGGACTGAAAATGCAATAATTGAAAAGTTATAACCTGAAGCCAGGCTCCAGGCGGCCCGCATGAGGATTTCTAAAGGCTGAAGCGGGCCGCGTCCCACCTGCAGATGCAGAAAAAATAGGCAGCAGCCTGTACAGCCGGTTTAACCGACTTAACTTGCATTTTTTCGATTATAGGGGCTTATTTTGATGCCTTGTACTAGCCTAGGGACACTTGGGGTGATCCCATAACACTTGTAGACTTGGTGTGGCATGATCTTGATCAATCAAACCCACTAGATAAGAACCCACTTTGTGCAAACTTTTGATCATTCAATCTCAATCATCTTCTGGTCATTTCTGGAGCACAAGGACCATCCTCAAGCATTCCAAATCGTTCATAGGACTTGTGTAAGTGTCCTCAACCTTCCTTGTTTAAGTTTTGCTTAGTTTATAGCCTAGAAGTCAAACCGTCGTAATTACGGTTTGACTTGACGATAAATCATAAACGGTCCAGAGTTTTGTCGAAACGAAAGTTGTTACAAGTTGGTAATATTGTGGACAATTAACCCTTAAAAGGGCACCCTTTGATTCCCGATCTAACTATGTCGTTTGTCGAGTCAAACTTTTTCCGAAAAAGTCAACGGAACCATTAAACATGTAATTAATGATACAGAAGGCGTGTAATCTGTTGTAACATGCATATAACTTGAAAACAAGTATAATAACTTGTCTAAGCTTGTTTGAATCGACAAATCTCTGTTTTGAACCGATTCGGAGCCGAAAGTCGCGTAGTTTGACTTTCTGCTTTGACTTCGATTCTGACCCGGTTTTGATAGGTTTAGACATGCCTTAAAGTTCCATTAGGACCTTGTTACATGTAAGTATAATCCTCTGCGTTTATACTACCCGAATCCTTAACTATCCGACGTTTCCGATAAATGCCTAAATAATGACCATAATGCCCTTATGACCGTAGAACGAGATTTTTGAAGATGTGAAAGTACAAAAGTCTTTGTTACTGATTATTGAACATATCTGTAAATTTTCACGTCAATCGGAAGTCTAGATTAGGAGTTATGCTTAATGACGTAATTATAAACACTTTTATTAATTAAACGACGTCATTAGCATAAAGCCTATCTAAACCAAATTTTTGACACCAAACCTTTTACCCACTGATGTTCAATAATATTTTAGGATTTTTGAAGATTTTTAATTATTTTTAAACTGATCATAAGCTAGGTTTATCGCCTTAATTCGGTAAATACCGAATATGCCCTTTTCGGGTATAAAATGAGTTTTACAAGTTCTTTTGCTACAAATCCAATTGCTACTGATTTTAAATAATAAATGAAGTGTTTTGAGCCTGTTTAAATGATCAGAAAACTTAGAATCCTATTTTAAACCGTACGTCGCTTAAAACGGCTTTATACGCGTATTATACGCGTAGTTTGAGTTTAAAACCATTTTGTTTCATAAGACTTAACATCAAATGTTATAACCTATTAAAATAAATTATTTTCCTGATTTATTCAGATCCGAATCACAGGAGTTGAATTAATCCCTTTTTATAATCTTTAAAATAACCAAAATACCCCTTCGGGGCTTAGTTATAGATTAAACTCGTTTTGGGCATAATGGAAGGTATCCTACTGATATCACAACATATTTAAGGCATGTTAACTTAGGAAACCTGTTTAGGACTCTTATGGTTACCCGTTACGCTTCATACGCGTTCGATTCGGTTTATGTAACTAGTTTACATAAATTAGCCGAAACGGGTCAAACCTTATCGGTTTTATCTCAAAATCCAGAATGTGTATAATATACCCATATTATACAAGTCTCCGAACTTGTCGGGTCTAAATCACATTCTATTCCGGTCTTCGCCTTATTATGCGTTTGAACCGTATCTTCCTTTTGAAAACTAATCGGTCTAAGTCAAGGCTTAATTCAAAGACCCATTAGGATTCTAATAGGTTATTAAAAACCTTCGTTCCAGATTTAGGAGCCCAGTAAATGCTACCTGTACTTGCTGATTTGATACGGCTGGGATTGAATTTATATTTAGCTCAGGTAAATACTTTTAACTTGTTTTCCCTATACGGGCCTGGGGTACAATATATAAAATACTGCTTGGTCGGGCATTGAATCTTTAATTGTATGGTGGTTAAAGTATTGAGATGTTCCGTTTAATTTGTTTTGTTTGCTTAAAGCCTTTGGGGGTTAATGACCGTTGTCCCGGATATCCCTGACATCATTTTACGAAATGGCCACGACCTTAGCACACAGGTGTAGGCGTACACCTGTCAGTGTCTCATAATTAAAGTGGTGTGTCCATTAATCTTTAACCCGGCTCGATCCGGGCTACTAAACGCATAAGAAACATGTAAATCCTGTACAAGTTTATATATTTAAATAAGTAACCCAAGTTATAAAATATTATTTGTGCCATGTGCATTCAAATCAATCATTTTAAAAACCTTTTCAAATGAGTCGGTTGATTGTATTTACCAGTGTAAACTGACGTATTTGCCATGTGCATTCAAATCAATCATTATAATATATTTATCCTTTTGCTTCCGCTGTGCATTTATATATTGTGTTGTTTGACTATGATGTTGCCAACCACGTCACGTTACTCCCCTACCGGGCCCACCGGTAAAGTGTGGAAATATTGGGGTGTGACATTAACACATGACAAAACTTGATGTGGTTTCTGTAACACCTCGAAAAATTTCGGGTTCAATAATAAAACGACACGTGTCATGTCAGACAAAAACGCGTTGTAAACCCGGGTTTAATAAAGATGATTCGGTAGGATTTAAAGTGACGTCATGTTAAATTGTTACCTCTGAACGACCTTAATTATAAATCCCAAGACCCGATTAAATGTTATATCCCTCTCTTATACCCTTAATACAGAAATTATTGATTTATGATAGGACCCCAAGTGCATGATGTGATCCTACTAAGAAAAAGCAATGATAACACTTGGTTTTCGGGTCTTGTTTTGGAATCTAAGCAAGCAATTGCAAATGGTAGGGTAAGGAACTATACTAGACACATAATGGAGGTCCCTAAGTTGTTGTTTGAGGTCACAAAGTCGGATAATAGGGTTACCTTTGCAAAGCACCAATGAAAAGTCAACAATTGAGGCTGAGGGGACGCATACGGACCTCAACCTCAACAATGTTGAGGTCCGTAAGGCAACTACCAGCAACAGAAAACCTTCTGCAGCCGGTTTCACGCACTTCTGACCGATCTTATGGGTTTTTCTCACTTGTAAACAACCCCTAAAATGTTCCTAGACCTCAGGGACATGTGTAAACGAATTGTGGTTAGTCCTAGAGTGAGTTGTCAACCAATCATGGTGAGTTCTTCACTATATAAAGCCCAACATGTTGCACATTCATTCTTCACACTTACAACTGATCTTTGGAGCATTCCTGGAGCTAAGGAACTCTCCCTTCTGATCAAAATTCATGCATTGGACTATTGTAAGTCTACTAGTTCTTATTTGGTTGTGTTTAGCTTAGTTAATTAGCTAAAAGTCAAACCGTCGTAATTACGGTTTGACTTCGAGATTAGTCACTAATGACTCAGTCTTATCTCGAATTAAAAGTAGTTTTAGAATGGCATTTATGTGGGAAATAAAACCCCAAAAGGGTTTCCCCTGATCACCATCCTAAGCAGGTCAAAAGTCGGGTCAAACAATTACTTAAAAAGTCAACATATTGCTTAAAATGTCAATTATGCATAATTAGCTATCTAGGACATTTGTAACCTGTTTGAACATTGTTATAACTTAGAAATAAGTGTAAGAACATGTCCCAACATGTTCAACCCGACTATTTCCTGTTTAGACCCGGTTCGGAACCGAAAGTCACATAGTTTGACTTTTCGGTTGACTTTCAGTTCTGACCCGTTTAGACATATTTTAGAAATGCCTCAGAGCTTAAATTGGATTAGGATACATGTTAGAACAACCCTCTGTGATCATACACCTTGGTTCACTAGTTATCCAATTAATATGCAAGTTTCCGTTAAATGCTCATACGTGGACCGTTATGCCCTTATTGCCTTAAATCATGATTTATGAAAATGTAAAAGTGTAGAATCCTTAATTACTGATATATAGACTTGTATGCAAAATTTGACATTAGTTTGACTTGTAGCTTAAGAGTTATGCTCATGTCGCTAAATTAAGGCTTTATGTTAACAATATGGCGCAATTAGCGTAAAGCCTAATTAAACATACTTTTTGACATCAAATCTTTTACCCACTGATCTTAAATATTATTTTGGGATTTTTAAAGATTTTTAATTAATTTTAGGCTGAGCATAACTCATAGTCGTAGGCTTAAACCGGTAATTGACGGTTTTGCCCTTACGGGCCATAAAATGAGTTTTACACATCTAAACGATTCCAAACCTTTTTTCTACTGATTAGTTATGATAAATAAATTATGTTAAGCCTTCTGGAAATATAAAAATATCAGAATTAAGTATCGAACCCGGTAATGGCCTTTAATCGCCATAATTAGCGTTATTAGCGCATAGTATGTCTTAGAATCATATTGGACATACCCGGGTCGATACCTACTGATATATGAGGCAAATTATGATAATTCAACAGTAAGCAAAGGTTGATAAACTCAGACTTCGTTTTTGAGCTTTTCGGCTTATGTGAAATTACCTAAATACCCCTACGGGGCATAGTTTGGTTAAATATGATAAATTTCACATACATGACTTAGCCTACTGTTATAACACATTAAAATAAGTATGTTTACTGTTTACATCAGGCCTGTAACTCAGTTGAACATATAAACGCTTTTACAAACTTTAAAATGACCAAACTACCCCTACGGGGCATAGTTTGTGTTTAAATTAGTTTGGGGCATAACGAAAGACATCCTACTGATGTTACAACATATTTGGAGCATATTAACTTAGGAAACCTGTATATGGCTCTTACGGATACCCGTTACGCATATTACGCGTTCGGTTCGGTTTATGTAACAAGTTTACATAAATTAGCCGAAACGGGTCAAACCTTATCGGTTTTATCTCAAAATCCAGAATGTGAATAATAGACCCATATTAAACAAGTCTTCAAACTTGTCGGGTCTGAATCACATTCTATCCGGTCTTCGCTTAAATAGTGCGTACGAACCGTATCTTTGAAACTAGCCGGTCTAAGCTTAAGCATAATTAAAGACCCGCTAGGATTCTAATAGGTTATATTTAACCTTCGTTCCAGATTAGGAGAAACAGTAAAAGCTACTTGCTATTTGACTATTGTGACTATACTTTGCATCAAGGTAAATACTTTTAACTTATTTTCCCTATACGGGCTTGGGTTACGGTACATAGCGTACCGCTTGATCGAGCATCAAATCTTCCACGCTTAGTGGTTAATTGAATAATTTGATCGGCTCGTTTTAAACAGATTTGTTTACTTTACAGCCTTTGGGGGGTTAATGACCATGTCCCGGATATCCTCGGCATTATCTTACGAGATAGCCACGACCTGAGCACGGGGTGTAGGCGTACTCCCGTGTATAACTCACATAAGTGGTGTGTCTATTGATCTTTAACCCGGAATACGTTCCGGGCTACTGAACGCATAAGTAACATGTAAATCGTTCACAAGATTATAATATTAAATAATTCTCCCAAGTTAATAAAAATGTTTATGCCATGTGCATCCAAATAAATTTTCAATCATTTTATAAAATGAGTCAGTTGAATGTATTTACCAGTGTAAACTGACGTATTTTCCCAAAAAGATTAAATGCAGGTACTAGGCGAAATAGGCTGGGATTCTCCTAAGCATCATTAGAAGTCTCGCAAACTTAGAGATGCCGAAGTCTGTTGAACCATAAACAATATTTTGTTATTCGATCCTACTGTGGATAAACACCGGATAAATTGTGACTTTGTTTACAATAAATAAATTCGGTTGTATCTTATTTTAAATTTGCTTCCGCTGTGCATTATATTATTGTGTTGTTTGACTATTACGTTGCCAACCACGTCACGATACTCCCCCACCGGGCCCACCGGTGACACGTGGAAATCGGGGTGTGACAGGTTGGTATCAGAGCCAACTCTGAGTGAATTAAACACTAGTCTTTTGTGTTTAATCTCAGTTACACAATATGCACAAATCTAAACCTTCGAGTCTAGACTTATAACATAGGACAAATTCCACTATTGATTGTGTTGTCCTTTATTTAAATTTTGCATATATCTTTGTATTGTTATCTCATGCTTTATTGACAGGAACATCAAAGATGCCTCCAAGATTTTTCAGAACGCGAGGACGAGGTAAGGGGCCAGTATCCGCCCCCAACGACCACGAAGCTGGGCCTTCACGAAGGCGAGCTCCATCAAACACCGAGAGTGACGACCCTCGGGAAAACCGAAGGAACCAATACGAGCCGGCCAGACGATCGGTTTCACATACTTCCACACCTCCTGCTCTAAATCCCTATGAGCCCAATAACCCTCAACCGTCTTACGTACCACTACAGCGGTCCCTATCCCATCATTCCTATGGGGACCCTACACCTATCTTCCGAGGCCAGTTTAACCCGGCCGACTATCTACAAGAACCCGTGGGATTCAACCCACTAGGGCCAGACGACCACTTCTCTGGGGATCAAGCTGACGATATGGATGAGGATACTGACCCCATCATGCCAGCTAGCGGTACGCCGAATCACCCGATCGAGATATCAGACGGTTCGTCTTTCCACGGATCACCCTATGGTGGTCCAGATAGCTTCCAGGCTCTATTTGACCAGCAACAGTGGTATTATACACCCTCACACCACTCATCGTCACATGGGCAGCATCAACAGCAGCATTCTCATCAGCACCAAGAGCCACAAGCACAGCCGCATCATCAAGATTCTTCAGAGGATCATCGCTTTGTGGCAGTTACGCCACCGCCTCCACCGCCACCAGTACAACCGCCACCTCCTCAACCGCCAAGGCGCAGAAGAACCGGTGCCCGTATGTCGGTGCGACCAGGGGACTTCACCTTCGATTCCCCGCGACAGTCTAGTGCTAGTCACTACCCACCGCACTATGAGGACCCACAAATGGGTGGGCCTTCGCAGCCAGCTTTTCAGCAGCCGCCTCCAATGGGTTTTGAAAACCCGATACCAGCATACCCGGGTGGTATGGGCTACAACCCATTTGAACCCCCAACGCATCATAATTATGGTTACGGAGAGGCTGATCCGTACTCAGTAGCAGCGAACTATGGCACGCAAGGACCTTATGGGGATCCTTGGGGGGTGAGTTACCCAACACAGGGATACTCGATGCCACCTAGGCCCATCATAAGGACGCAGTCCCAGCCACCACGATTTTCTCCAAATAGGGAGGAAATTTTGCATAGGTTGGAGCAGGTGGAACGGGAAGCACATGAAGAACGAAGGGAAAGGCAAACATTCCTCCAAGGACTGATGGGTCTGATCAAGGGGAAGAACAAGAAGAATCGTTAAATTCTTCCATCGCTGATGTATAAGCCCCTGCGTGGGTGTAGTTGTTTGTTAAGCCCCTGCGTGGGCATGCTTGTTTGTTTTTAAAACCCTACGTGGGTGTGTGTGGTTTGAGTAAGTAGTCCCTGCGTGGACTCATGTTTGTTTAAAGTCCCTACGAGGACTTGTGTCTTTCTGTAAGACCCCTACGTGGGCATGTTGGTGTGTTTTAGCTCCTGAGTGGGCAAATTTCATGTGTAAAAGACCCGTTTAGGGCAGTATGTAATATAGTGATAAATTAATGGAGTGTTATTTTTATAAATTTCATAGTTGCCATTTGAGCATAAATAAATTATAAATGAAATAAATAAATTAAAATCATTCCTTTTTAAATAAATCTGCCTATGTAATTAAGGATCTAATAGTGTGAAACCTAGCCACGTGTCAAATATAAGACCGGGCCAAAATGGTAAGACCTGTTTAAAAGATTCAAATCCCTGTTAACATCTTAAAACATGTTAACACTCCTGGCAGAAGTGATTCGTTAAAAATCACATGTCATTCTTAAATGAATAAGGATTCTGTAGAAGATTCCTAATCCAGTTTAATGATCTCTGAATCCTGGATTACATCGTCAATTAAGATGATTATACTTAACCATACGTGGTAATATAGTGCTTACGGGCCTTGCTCATTTCTACATGAGCCAAAAGACAGTGGTAGCTATGACTCCCTGTCTAATAAAAGTAATGAACTAGGTTCAAACAATAAAAGTCTCGATTCTCTGAAATCATAGCTTATAATTTAAATTGTCCATGTGACCAAGCCTTATGTGCTAATATATATCGTTATTGTTTATGTTTAGGACAAATTTTAATTGAAATCCTAAATTAATACGATTAATAAGTTAACCAAATATGGTCTCTGTTTACCATGGTTAACGAATTATCCTAAGGGGTAATTCCATAATAAAATCCCAAATAAAATATTGACCTTGTTTTCTGCAACAGTTCAATACAAATGGCTGACTCCAATGAAGGAAATAGCTATCCTGTGGAGCCGAATGTGAACGCTCAAATTACATTAACGGGTGCTGAACTAAAGGCAATCATTGACGGCGCTATCACACAAGCTTTGGATAGACAATATGACGAATACAGTGGTACTCGGAGTAGGACCCACTCTGTGTCACAGTCAAAGCCAAGGACCCATTCTGAGGCTCATAACAAGCCTCCTCCCAAAAAGGATGGACCAAAGAAAAATGACGATGATCGCCAGTCCACCAACCACCAAAGTAATCCATCTCAGCAGTTGGTACTGCATCAGGGACACCGTAACAAGGGTTGCACATATAAGTACTTTGTATCTTGTAAACCCAGGGATTTTACGGGAGAAAAAGGAGCCGTAGACTGCATGACGTGGCTAGATGAAATGGACACGGTCGTGGACATCAGCGGATGCGCTGAAGGTGATGTGGTTAAATTTGTCTCACAGTCCTTCAAGGGTGAGGCGTTAGCTTGGTGGAGATCTCTGATGGAGGCTTCAGGAAAGATCCCGTTGTATAGCATGACGTGGGATCAATTCATTGCACTGATCAAAGAAAATTTCTGCCTTCAACATGAGGTGGAAAAGATAGAATATGACTTCCTATCACTGGTTATGAAGAACCTCGATTGCCAAGCTTATCTGACAAGCTTCAATACACTATCCCGGTTGGTACCTTATCTGGTAACCCCGGAGCCTAAAAGGATTGCTCGTTTTATTGGTGGATTGGAGCCCGAGATAAAGGCCAGTGTCAAAGCTTCTCGGCCAGTTACCTTCAGGTCTGTAACTGACCTTTCCTTATCCCTTACACTGGATGCGGTCCGGCAGAGATCGCAGAGGAATAAGGCGGCCGAGAAGAGGAAGCATGATGATGACGGTTCGCGTAGGTCGAACAAGAAGCACCGTGGGAGCGGTGATCACAAGAAGGGATCAGATTCGAAGAAAGATGGGCATCGTTCTGGGGAGAAGCCCACATGCAAAACTTGCAAGAAACAGCACTTTGGAAAGTGCAGATTCGAATCCACCTCGAATAACGAGTCCAGGTCTTTCGCTTGTGGTTTGTGCAAGTCCAAGGAACACAAAACCTTGGACTGCAAGAAGATGAAAGATGCAACGTGTTACCGTTGCAACGAAAAGGGCCACATAAAGACTAACTGCCCAAAGTACAACAAGAAGCCCGAGGAGACTAAGAAGACCAATGCCAGAGTCTTCAGGATGGATGCGAAGGAGGCTGTGCAGGATGATAACGTTATAACAGGTACTTTCCTTGTAAACGATGTTTTTGCAAGAGTACTTTTTGATTCAGGCGCAGATAAGTCCTTCGTAGATCATAAGTTTTGTAAATTGTTGAATTTACCTGTCAAAACCCTAAAAGTGAACTATGAGGTAGAGTTAGCAGATGGTACCATAGAAACCGTCTCTACTGTGTTAGATGGATGTGTTATGTCCATTAAGAACCATTCTTTTCCTCTGTCTCTCCTTCCGTTTAAATTAGCTGGTTTTGACATAGTTCTGGGTATGGACTGGTTATCTCATAACCATGCCCAAATCGTCTGTAACCAGAAACAGGTGCTAATAAAGACTCCGTCTGGTGAATCACTTACCATTCGGGGAGATACCCAGTACGGACTGCCTGGGCACGTGACTATGCTCAAGGCTTCAAAGTGTTTGAAGAAGGGATGTGTCATTTACATGGCACAGGTAATTATTGATGAGCCTAAACCGAAGTTAGAAGACATCCCTGTCATCTCAGAATACCCAGAAGTATTTCCTGAAGATCTACCTGGCCTGCCACCAGATAGACAAGTCGAATTCAGGATCGATATCATTCCCGGAGCTGCACCAGTTGCTAGAGCACCATACAGATTGGCACCCACCGAAATGAAGGAGTTGCGGACGCAGCTAGATGAATTGCTGGCTAAGGGTTTCATTCGACCTAGTTCATCTCCTTGGGGAGCGCCAATCCTGTTTGTCAAGAAGAAGGATGGGTCGATGCGTCTGTGCATCGACTATCGCGAGCTTAATAAAGTCACGATCAAGAACAGATATCCATTGCCCAGGATCGACGATTTGTTCGATCAGCTGCAAGGGGCAAGTTACTTCTCAAAGATTGATCTAAGGTCAGGCTACCATCAGCTGAAGGTTAAAGATGAAGACGTACACAAGACTGCATTTAGGACTCGTTACGGTCACTACGAGTTTCTAGTGATGCCTTTTGGGCTCACCAATGCACCGGCTGCATTCATGGATCTCATGAATCGCGTTTGCAAGCCTCACTTAGATAAATTCGTCATCGTTTTCATCGATGACATTCTCATTTATTCTAAGAACAAAACTGACCACGAGAAACATCTTCGATGTATTCTCAAACTTCTGCATAAGGAGAAGCTCTATGTCAAATTCTCCAAGTGTGAATTTTGGCTTAGGGAAGTCCAATTTCTTGGACATGTGGTCAGTGAGCGTGGTATCCAGGTGGATCCCGCTAAGGTTGAAGCAGTGATGAACTGGCAAGAGCCGAAAACGCCTACAGAGATTCGTAGCTTCCTGGGTTTGGCAGGATATTATCGGCGCTTCATTGAAAATTTTTCAAGGATTGCTGCACCTCTAACCTCCTTAACTAAGAAAAAGGTTAAGTTTGTTTGGGGCCCTAAGCAGCAAGAGTCCTTCGATGTTTTAAGACAAAAGTTGAGCAACGCTCCTGTGCTTACCTTACCTGAAGGTGCCGAAGAATTTGTAGTTTATTGTGATGCATCACACACTGGCATGGGGTGTGTGCTTATGCAGAAAGGCAAGGTAATTGCCTATGCATCACGACAGTTAAAGGTGCACGAAAAGAATTACACCACCCATGACCTGGAATTGGGTGCCGTTGTGTTCGCACTAAAACTGTGGAGGCATTATCTTTATGGAATCAAGTTTTTGATCTTTTCTGATCACAAGAGCCTCCAGCATCTGTTTAACCAGAAAGAATTAAACATGAGGCAACGCCGTTGGATGGAAACTTTGAACGATTATGATTGTGAAATCAAATACCATCCCGGCAAAGCGAATGTAGTCGCTGATGCCTTGAGCAGAAAGGAAAGGGTTAAACCCATTCGCATTAACGCCAAGCGTATGGAGATAAAGAACAGTTTGATAGAAAGGGTGTTAGCTGCACAGAAGGAAGCTGTGTTGGAAGCTAACTATCCTAATGAAAAGTTAGGAGTGACTGAGGAGCAGTTAACTCTTAGCAAGGACGGAATTTTACGGTTAAACGGACGAATATGGGTTCCAATTTATGGAGGACTTCGTGATGTTATCCTCCAGGAAGCCCATAGTTCCAAATATTCCGTTCATCCTGGTGCGGATAAGATGTACCAGGATTTAAAGGCAAATTATTGGTGGATAGGCTTGAAAAAGTCTGTAGCCGCCCATGTAGCAAAATGCTTGACATGTGCGCAAGTCAAAGCCGAGCATCAGAAACCGTCAGGTTTGCTACAACAGCCTGAACTTCCTACGTGGAAGTGGGAAATGGTAACTATGGATTTTATTACCAAGTTACCCAAGACAAGGAAAGGAAATGATACGATATGGGTTATAGTTGACCGACTGACTAAGTCAGCTCATTTCTTACCCATCAAGGAGACTTATAGCTCTGATATGTTAGCCCAGTTATATGTTGATAAGATTGTAGCCTTACACGGCATACCTGTAGCTATTATCTCTGATAGAGATACTAGGTACACGTCACACTTTTGGAAGAGTTTCCAACAATCTTTGGGCACACGTTTGAACTTTAGTACGGCTTACCATCCTCAGACTGACGGTCAGAGTGAGCGTACTATTCAAACGTTAGAAGACATGCTACGTGCATGTGCGATCGAATTGGAAGGTAGCTGGGATAAGAACCTACCATTGATCGAATTCTCCTACAACAATAGCTACCATACCAGCATAAAGGCTGCGCCTTTTGAGGCATTATACGGTAGAAAGTGTAGATCGCCAGTTTGTTGGGCGGAAGTTGGGGAAGTCCAGTTATCAGGACCGGAGATCGTATTTGAAACGACGGACAAGATTGTCCAGATTCGTAACAATCTCCAAGCTGCCCGGAATAGGCAGAAGAGTTACGCGGATCCAAGTCGAAAGGATTTTCACTTCGAAGTGGGTGAAAAAGTCCTACTTAAAGTGTCACCCTGGAAAGGAGTGATGCGATTTGGTAAGAAAGGCAAACTAAGCCCGAGATACATAGGACCTTTCAAGGTTATCGAACGTATCGGGTCAGTCGCCTATAAGTTGGACTTACCAGAAGAGCTCAGTGGAATTCACAACGTATTCCACATCTGCAATCTAAAGAAGTGTTCCGCTGACGAAACACATGTCATGCCACATACAGATGTGCATATTGACGAGAGCTTGAAATTCGTGGAAAAACCTGTGTCGATCGAAGATCGACAGGTAAGAAAGCTTCGGAGAAAGCATATACCTTTTGTTAAGGTCAAATGGGATGCCCGTAGAGGTCCCGATTTCACGTGGGAGGTTGAATCCACGATGAAAGAAAAGTACCCTTACTTTTTTCAGTAAATCTCGGGTCGAGATTTATTTTAAGGGGGTGAGGATGTAACACCTCGAAAAATTTCGGGTTCAATAATAAAACGACACGTGTCATGTCAGACAAAAACGCGTTGTAAACCCGGGTTTAATAAAGATGATTCGGTAGGATTTAAAGTGACGTCATGTTAAATTGTTACCTCTGAACGACCTTAATTATAAATCCCAAGACCCGATTAAATGTTATATCCCTCTCTTATACCCTCAATACAGAAATTATTGATTTATGATAGGACCCCAAGTGCATGATGTGATCCTACTAAGAAAAAGCAATGATAACACTTGGTTTTCGGGTCTTGTTTTGGAATCTAAGCAAGCAATTGCAAATGGTAGGGTAAGGAACTGTACTAGACACATAATGGAGGTCCCTAAGTTGTTGTTTGAGGTCACAAAGTCGGATAATAGGGTTACCTTTGCAAAGCACCAATGAAAAGTCAACAATTGAGGCTGAGGGGACGCATACGGACCTCAACCTCAACAATGTTGAGGTCCGTAAGGCAACTACCAGCAACAGAAAACCTTCTGCAGCCGGTTTCACGCACTTCTGACCGATCTTATGGGTTTTTCTCACTTGTAAACAACCCCTAAAATGTTCCTAGACCTCAGGGACATGTGTAAACGAATTGTGGTTAGTCCTAGAGTGAGTTGTCAACCAATCATGGTGAGTTCTTCACTATATAAAGCCCAACATGTTGCACATTCATTCTTCACACTTACAACTGATCTTTGGAGCATTCCTGGAGCTAAGGAACTCTCCCTTCTGATCAAAATTCGTGCATTGGACTATTGTAAGTCTACTAGTTCTTATTTGGTTGTGTTTAGCTTAGTTAATTAGCTAAAAGTCAAACCGTCGTAATTACGGTTTGACTTCGAGATTAGTCACTAATGACTCAGTCTTATCTCGAATTAAAAGTAGTTTTAGAATGGCATTTATGTGGGAAATAAAACCCCAAAAGGGTTTCCCCTGATCACCATCCTAAGCAGGTCAAAAGTCGGGTCAAACAATTACTTAAAAAGTCAACATATTGCTTAAAATGTCAATTATGCATAATTAGCTATCTAGGACATTTGTAACCTGTTTGAACATTGTTATAACTTAGAAATAAGTGTAAGAACATGTCCCAACATGTTCAACCCGACTATTTCCTGTTTAGACCCGGTTCGGAACCGAAAGTCACATAGTTTGACTTTTCGGTTGACTTTCAGTTCTGACCCGTTTAGACATATTTTAGAAATGCCTCAGAGCTTAAATTGGATTAGGATACATGTTAGAACAACCCTCTGTGATCATACACCTTGGTTCACTAGTTATCCAATTAATATGCAAGTTTCCGTTAAATGCTCATACGTGGACCGTTATGCCCTTATTGCCTTAAATCATGATTTATGAAAATGTAAAAGTGTAGAATCCTTAATTACTGATATATAGACTTGTATGCAAAATTTGACATTAGTTTGACTTGTAGCTTAAGAGTTATGCTCATGTCGCTAAATTAAGGCTTTATGTTAACAATATGGCGCAATTAGCGTAAAGCCTAATTAAACATACTTTTTGACATCAAATCTTTTACCCACTGATCTTAAATATTATTTTGGGATTTTTAAAGATTTTTAATTAATTTTAGGCTGAGCATAACTCATAGTCGTAGGCTTAAACCGGTAATTGACGGTTTTGCCCTTACGGGCCATAAAATGAGTTTTACACATCTAAACGATTCCAAACCTTTTTTCTACTGATTAGTTATGATAAATAAATTATGTTAAGCCTTCTGGAAATATAAAAATATCAGAATTAAGTATCGAACCCGGTAATGGCCTTTAATCGCCATAATTAGCGTTATTAGCGCATAGTATGTCTTAGAATCATATTGGACATACCCGGGTCGATACCTACTGATATATGAGGCAAATTATGATAATTCAACAGTAAGCAAAGGTTGATAAACTCAGACTTCGTTTTTGAGCTTTTCGGCTTATGTGAAATTACCTAAATACCCCTACGGGGCATAGTTTGGTTAAATATGATAAATTTCACATACATGACTTAGCCTACTGTTATAACACATTAAAATAAGTATGTTTACTGTTTACATCAGGCCTGTAACTCAGTTGAACATATAAACGCTTTTACAAACTTTAAAATGACCAAACTACCCCTACGGGGCATAGTTTGTGTTTAAATTAGTTCGGGGCATAACGAAAGACATCCTACTGATGTTACAACATATTTGGAGCATATTAACTTAGGAAACCTGTATATGGCTCTTACGGATACCCGTTACGCATATTACGCGTTCGGTTCGGTTTATGTAACAAGTTTACATAAATTAGCCGAAACGGGTCAAACCTTATCGGTTTTATCTCAAAATCCAGAATGTGAATAATAGACCCATATTAAACAAGTCTTCAAACTTGTCGGGTCTGAATCACATTCTATCCGGTCTTCGCTTAAATAGTGCGTACGAACCGTATCTTTGAAACTAGCCGGTCTAAGCTTAAGCATAATTAAAGATCCGCTAGGATTCTAATAGGTTATATTTAACCTTCGTTCCAGATTAGGAGAAACAGTAAAAGCTACTTGCTATTTGACTATTGTGACTATACTTTGCATCAAGGTAAATACTTTTAACTTATTTTCCCTATACGGGCTTGGGTTACGGTACATAGCGTACCGCTTGATCGAGCATCAAATCTTCCACGCTTAGTGGTTAATTGAATAATTTGATCGGCTCGTTTTAAACAGATTTGTTTACTTTACAGCCTTTGGGGGGTTAATGACCATGTCCCGGATATCCTCGGCATTATCTTACGAGATAGCCACGACCTGAGCACGGGGTGTAGGCGTACTCCCGTGTATAACTCACATAAGTGGTGTGTCTATTGATCTTTAACCCGGAATACGTTCCGGGCAACTGAACGCATAAGTAACATGTAAATCGTTCACAAGATTATAATATTAAATAATTCTCCCAAGTTAATAAAAATGTTTATGCCATGTGCATCCAAATAAATTTTCAATCATTTTATAAAATGAGTCAGTTGAATGTATTTACCAGTGTAAACTGACGTATTTTCCCAAAAAGATTAAATGCAGGTACTAGGCGAAATAGGCTGGGATTCTCCTAAGCATCATTAGAAGTCTCGCAAACTTAGAGATGCCGAAGTCTGTTGAACCATAAACAATATTTTGTTATTCGATCCTACTGTGGATAAACACCGGATAAATTGTGACTTTGTTTACAATAAATAAATTCGGTTGTATCTTATTTTAAATTTGCTTCCGCTGTGCATTATATTATTGTGTTGTTTGACTATTACGTTGCCAACCACGTCACGATACTCCCCCACCGGGCCCACCGGTGACACGTGGAAATCGGGGTGTGACAGTTTCTGTGCACTGAATTCCATAATTATGTATGCATCCTTAATTACGTAATTCCTTGCATAGTCCGCACAGTTCATTTCATAATGTGTAGGGGAAAAATTAATCGAATAAACATGAAGCGGCTTGACTAGACCACCAAAGGATCTTTTTAAGTAGATCAACGAACGATCTTTTTAACTAGATCAACACATGATCTTCTTAACTAGACCGTCGTACGATCTCCTTAAATTGACCACTTAAGGGATCCTTTTAATTATATCATCACATGATATTCCTAACCAGATTTTCAAATCAATCTGTTTGACCAGACCACTCAAGGGGTCCAATTACAGAATAGTACTTTATAATCCAAGGGACTTAATTACGATGTAGAAGTCCATTATGGATTTAAGATATTACCTTTTGATATCCTATTATGAATCCCTCATATTGAAATATGGAAGATTCTGTGAGGATTTGGATAAAAACATGGATCATATAAGAAAACACATACATAATCACATAATTGTTTGTCTTGATCTTCATTTTGTTAATTTTCTTGTTAATTGAGCACACGAGTATTCAAAGCACACTAGGAATCCAATCCATGAATCCCGTTTGGCACTTTAAATACCTTCAAGAATCTAACTATGAAGATAGGAAGGTCTTGATAGAGATTTATCTTTGTTTCTTAAAAAGAAACGTGTATTTAAGATTTTCGGGGAGATCACAAGTGATCATAAAATGACAGAACCACACGAGTAGTTTGTCTTTGTGTCGGCAGCGAAGGGTTGGATCAAACATTCACACAATTGTGTCAGTTTTGTAAAATAAAAGTGAAACATCAAATTTTATTTATATAACAACTGAATTGTTCCCAACGTCAAAAGATAACCAACAAGGAAATACAAAAGACTAATTGTTCACTGCTGCATCGTTGTTCACGTTTGCCTCATTGATGTTAAACACTCGTCCATGCGCTAGAGGTATGTTAACAAGTCTTTGGCAATTGTTTTTGTAGTGAGTAAGGTCACCACAGTTATAACATGACCCCGGTGGGAACCGTGCTTGAACAGCAGCAGGGTTTACAGCAGCTTGATTTGCATAACGGCAGGTATCGACCAAATGTCCCAAACGTCCACAGTGGGTACATTTGTGACACTGCTCTTGCTCAAAATGATGACGGTTGCATTTGTTGCACAAATGTGCGGTACCAACATAATTTTTCCTCTTACGAGGTTGTGCTGGTTGGTTTGGTGCAACCTGGTCGTTCTGAGCAGTTATGGCGCAGTTTTGAGAAGTCTTACGCTTCTTCTTCTTGGATTCCTCGGCCTGTTTTTCCTTTAGTTCAATTTGAGCAGCCTTGTCAGATGGTCTTGGGTCGCCTTTTCGAAAAATCTTACCCTTCCTGATATGGGATTCAGTCAGGGTGGCAGACAATTCAATGGCCTGTCTGACAGTAGTAGGGTTGCTGCCAGTAACGATATCCTGAACTAAATCAGGAAGACCATCAATGTATTTCTCAATCACCTTATCCACAGGCGTGACCATGGCAGGACATAACAGGCTCAATTCCTCATAACGGTCAGTATAGGCTCGATGTTCACCGCTGTCTTGTTTAAGATCGTCAAATTCCCATTCCAAAGCCCTGAGCTCATGACGAGGACAGAATTCCTTCATCATTAGTGCCCGAAGCTCTTCCCAGGTTTGTGCCATTACCACATCGGCACCTCTATCACGCATTACACCGTTCCACCATGTAAGAGCACGCTTCTCGAACGCACTGGATGCAAACTCAACCTTACGCTCATTCGGGCATTGCACGTGCCTGAATGTGCTCTCCAAACTTTCGAACCATTGCAGGAGCGCGGTTGCTCCTTGAGATCCAGAAAATTTCAAAGGTTTGGCAGAGTTGAAGGTCTTGAAATTACACTGGGTGTTAATGTTGTTATTGTTGTTATATAACTCATGAATCTGAGTTACTACGCCTGGAAGCACTGCAGCCATTTGTTGAGCAACAAGGGCTGCGACTTCTTCAGCAGTAAAAGTTTGAGCATCACGTCGAGGAGGCATTGTCTAAAGGGAACATGGGAAACGAGTGAGGTCGATGATTGGAAAACAAAAAGAGATATTGAAAACATCGACCAAAACATAAGGAAGGAGATCATTCGTTCGTTACCTCGAACAAACAAACGTCACGCAGTGACTAATCAAAGTAAATGGGTCAATATAATGTATCACCGAAGACATGCTCGCCTATAAGTGAACACTCACCCCAAGAGTTCCCAGGTAAGAGTGACTGGTCCGTTACTGCGGATTTGTACGAACACTCTAGCCTTAGATAGAAAACTCAGGGTACAGGCATTCACCCTTCCAGTTTGCATGTGTTCACATTATTTTAGACCCAAACTTTGACAAGATTTTGAAAACTGAGAGGGTTTAAAACCTTATAACAGAGGGTTCAAAACCTAGTAATCAATCATCCTAGAACTGATGATTGGTTTTCAAAGTGGATTCGAATTTTGTATTCTTATTGTGGTTGTCACCTAAGGATAGGCGTCGGTAATGTTTTAAAACTAAACACAAGATAACTTGTGTTAGGGTCCTAGGAAGGTTATAGTCTAGGTCAAAGCATTACTAATAACCTAATTCCCTATAACCATTGGCTCTGATACCAACTTTTCTGTCACACCCCGACCACGTAAAACAACAAAACGTGGCTGAAATGTCGGGGAGTGTTGTAACAGAATCATTGTTTCACAACCATGCATTAAATAATTTCGTTTTATTGAAATATTGAACTCATTGTTTATTACAAATCAAATAAATACGATTATTATCTTTTGAGTTTTAAAGTCGCTAAAGCACGAGTCCATCCTATGTATAGCATGTATCAACAATCATCACAAAGCACTACCTGAAACATGTGTAAAAATGGGTACGTCAGCATAAAAATGTCTGTGAGATACATAGGTTTTGTTTATGCAGGATTAATGACTTGTTAGTTTAAAAGAATGTTTTAATAAAATGGTCATGAATCCTTAATAAATGTTTTCTTTTATAAACAAGTGATAAGAAATCAGATTATAAAAGAAAGATGTATAAATAAATACTTAAGTAAAACAGGTTTGTAAAATAATGTTTTGATAAAAAGGTTTGTAGTATATATAAAAATATACTTTGGTTTTTAAGAAAGTCGATTAGGCAATATATCAAAATATATTTCGGTTCCAAAATCGTTAAACAGATAGTATATTAAATATACTTTGGTTGTCAAAATAATTGTTTTTGATAGTATATCAAAAGTATACTTTGGATTTATGAATAACATATTAAACTATGTTTTGGTTGAATAAATAACATATTTAAAATATGTTTTGGTAGTTAACAAAATATATGTTGTTTTGTACAATATCACACATGAGAGTATATCAAACTATACTTTTGGGAGTATAATAAAATATACAATAAAAATGTGATTTAAGAATTCAATCAGACCTAGTGCATCAAAATACACCTTTGAGACTATAGGGATACCACAAAGGCAATCCCTATTTGGATGGAGAAACAAATTGGTTTCAGACATTCCATGACAACAGGAATGGGGTGTCAAATCCTATAGTGCTATATCATACTACCAATCGGTCTGGTGAACAAAATAAGTACTATCCAACAATTAATTTTATACTCTTTGGAAAAATTAGAGTTTAAACCATAAATAATCAGTCGGTTTGTCAAAAGATAAGTACTAATATGTATAATCAATTATACTTTGAAATCGTGAACATAACAAATAGGTACACATGCTTCACCCCAAAACATTGAAAACAGTAAAAGAGGGGACTATGTACTCACTTGAGGGTGCTTAGAAGTCTTGAACAACAACCAAGCAAAGCTAGAGGGAGTACGGAATCAAGCGGCACCTAATATAGGTAACTATGTTATTAATCGGATCCTAAATCTGGAGATAGGATAGAATGATGTTCTATAAATAAAATGAGTAATTGAACTCATATGGTATGATTTAATAGAGCCAACATTCTGATTTGAAAGTCTACCTAAGTGCTTTTGACCCGTTTCGACCCATTATGGTAGTATAAGCTACTATAATGCGTCGTTTGCGCAAA
>JARYGA010026800.1:0-29930 GCA_030545235.1 Helianthus tuberosus | reverse complement strand
AAGAGACTTAGGCAAACATGGCCTTGATTGTCAAGAACTCTTACAATCAATCTTGGATCCCGAGACGACTCACACACTCTACGATGGACAATGGATGATGGTGGTGGATGATGGTGTTGTGATGGTGGTGGGTGGTGGATGAAGTGTGAGAGAGGTGGTGTGCCAAGGGATGAGATGAAATGAATCCAAGCACTCCTATTTATAGGCTGAACAGAGAGCTGGACACGGCCCCGTGTCCGCTGGGCACGGCCCCGTGTCCGTCTGACAATCTCTCTCCTCATTAATTGTAATTCGCAATTACAATAAATGCGCCTGCTGTACTTTCGACACGCCCCCGTGTCCGCTGAGCACGGCCCGTGGTGGGCAATAGAAGCTTCTATAGGTTTGTCTTTTCTGCTGCTTCTTGGGCACGGCCCCGTGCTGGCTGAGCACGGGGCGTGTTCAGTCTTCTGATTTCTCTACTTTGCTTTGGAAGGTGCCGTTGAGGGGTCGGGCAGTCCACTAATATTCCTTTTCTTGTATTTATGTTGGATTTAGCTGTCTTTTTGCTTCTTTTGCGTTTTTGAGCTCATTTAATCCTGAAAATACAAAAGGAAGACAAAAACACTCTTTTTCCAATATTAGTACTTAAAAAGGGTTAGTTTTATGCCTCATTTGATGTAATTTATATGTTGCATTTTACATACATCAAATACCCCCACACTTGAACTTTTGCTTGTCCTCAAGCAAAACTTTTTAATATGTGGCTTACACTCCCAAATGGAATAGGTAGAAGAGAAGGTTTTGGGCTTGTCGTAGAGTGTCGGGATTTCCAATATCTTTTTTTTTTTTGGGTTTTATTTTTATTTATTTACACTCTTATTCGTAATGATTTATTTAGAACTTTTCATAAAAGAAATTACTTATTTGGGCATAACATGCCTTTTTAAAATTCTATTTATATACAAGTTCACATACCTCGCGGGGAAATCACTCACACTCGGCCGAAGGTGTATTTTTAGTGAATCACTCGAGAGCGGCATGGAACTTATTCCTACCATAGGCTTGCCAAGAAATCAATCCTCCTCCTTTTTAACTTTTATACCTTTGTAGATATCAAGAGGACTTTGTGGGTTAAGGGTTAGGCTAGGGTTAAAGGTAGGTGGTTGGGTTAGTGGTTAGTAGAAAAAGGGCTAAAAGCGTAACAAGTGTCGGTTTTCGTATTTTTGCAACTTTTTATTTTGATGAAGCTTTTATTCAAACTAAGTTATTTTTGATTAACTTGTTTGTTTATTTTCTTTTTGCTTCATCATTATCACACATTTTTTTTTTTTTTTTACGAAAGAACCGAACTTGTTACTAAAATAAAGGGTTAAAAATGAAAAAGGTTTTGGTGGGTAAAAAGGGTTTTTGTTTGGGTGATGAAACGAAAAGGTTTAGGCTCAAAGGGGCTAACTAGGAGGATTTTTGGGTAGGTGGTAAAAGAAAAAGAAAAATAATGGTGTAGAAATAAAAAAGGGTTAGTCCTAATGCCTCCATCATTTACTTACTCGGGTTTAAGTTGATAAGGACCGGGAATGTATTGTCATGGCAAGTTCTAGAGTCGTAAGAACCAAGCTGCTATTCACACAAGAAACGAAAAATGAGCATTTAGTCAAATGATATGTAATTGTGCTCAATAAAGGCTCAAAACTCACTTTTGTGGGAATGGGTTTTTATGTGATCAAGTATATATAATCAAATTTTAAATAAGTTTGCTATGCCTTTTCATAATTTTCTTATGTTGGTTCTTTTTATCACTACGCTATCGGTTGTAAATTTGTAAAAATATAACCTTTTTGAGAACTTGAATTTCCCGAGTTAAACCTAGACAAGTAAAAAAATGAAATTTTTGAAAAAATTTGGGGTGATTAGCGGTTCCAATAGAGTTTTGTGTAAGGCTTGTATTTAGGACTTGCAAAATTCAAGGTTTTAGCATCCCCCCCACACTTAAATTACACATTGTCCTCAATGTGTCCCAAAAATAAATTTTTAGGTTGATTAGATGTGTAAAATAGTGTTTAAAAAGCAAAAATTTGTGTTACTGGGCACTGAACACGGCCCCGTGTTGAGTGGGCACGACCCCGTGTTCAGGTGCCAGTAACAAGAACTTATAGAAGGTGGACACGGCCACGTGTCTGACAAAATTCTGCAGAACAGAAGCCATACAGCAGGTCTGGGAGGTGAGCACGGGGGCGTGTTGGCTGGACACGTCCCAGTGTGGACAGTCTGAAAGCCTGAAAAATAGGTTTCTTCCTCCGGTTTTTCCATCCTGGCCCTATAAGTGCTGAGGCTTAGCACCCCAAGCCTTGGTTTGTACCTGTTTCATCACTTAATACCACACCAAGCAATACAAACATCCTACATTACCACAGTTAATTGTTCCAAGCATAAAGTAAAAGAAAAATAAAACGGAAAATAAAAGTGTTTAAGGAAAGTAAATTGTTCAACTTCTGGCACGCAGGCCACCAATCGTTCGATAGATAAAGGGACTTAAACCTGTGGGCTCGCCATCAACCCGCTCCTGCTCCTCCAAACCCTCTAATCCATATCTTCATCGCTCTCATCACCTCCATCCCCATGCCCCGCCATGTACTCCCGGATGCTGCCGATATCGTCTTGTATATCGTTGATGTTGCGTTCAATAGCTCCGACCCGGTGGTATGTGTTGTTGGCGAGGTTGTAGGCGTTCCTGGTACACATGAGGTTTTCCTGCATAAGATCATGTAAGCTTTGAAAATTAGGAAAACCGCCTCCTTGTGAGGAGGATTGACCCGGATCACCATGGGGTGGATACTGGTGGTGGGGAGGTGGTGCGTGAAGAACTAGGGCCTCCTGTGGGTTCCATGCATAGCCTTGCATTCTTTGGAAACTCACTGTTCCTTCTTCCGCCTCATAGAGTAAGTTCATGGCTCGGCAAATGTGGTAGTCAACTCGTCCCGACCATGGGCTTCTTTCAAAGGCTCTTGGAATTCGCGTGTAATGCTTAAAAAGACGGTACACCCATCCTCCGAAGAAGATAGGCGTTGGAGCTCGAGCAAGGCGGTTGAGATGCATGTTTCTTAACAGGAGATACGGAACATCAAGAGGCTTTTGGTTGTGGATACAGTGGAGGACAACCAAATCTTTCAACCCTACAACACCACTACTGTCGTGACGTTGGTTTAGAGAGTAGGTGAGGATCCTATGAATGTAGCGATAGAGCGGATCCCTCAGCTTCGTACTCTTGGTGCTACGAGGGTCGTAGATTCCTTCACCGATTTGAGCCCATGCGGCTTGTCTTTCATTTCCCTCCAAGTCTCGTAATCCCCCGGTATTTTCTTCGTTTCCCGATTCCTCTTCTTGGTATAGACCTATTATGGCTCCAAACTGTGCCATGGAGATCGAGTACATTGTTCCTCCACACCGAAATACAACCCCAGTATTGTCAAATGGGTCACACCTTGAATCGAAGTTGAAGGTACTGTAGAACTCCATGGTACATTGATGCACCGACTGAAGCCTAGTGTTTAATGCAACAGCTAGTGGTCCCGTAACGATGTTGTTGAATCGGTTCAGCTGGTTTACCAAGGTTAACAGATCCGTGCAAGCTCTCCTGGGGTACTCTTCGGGTCTTGTTTGAAGAACCTCATACCTTGCCCTTGCATCAAGCTCACTTGCATTGAACCTTGTGAACTTTGCCATCTGAAAGAATACACCAAAGATTAGCACGAAACAGAAATGTTTTCGGACAAAACTGCAAACAGCGGGCTGGGCACGACCCCGTGTCCAGCGGACACGGCCCCGTGTCCAGAGGTCTGTTACTCAAAAACTTCATTTTTCGACCCGGTTTCGAAAACTTGAAAATTTTTGGTCCAATAGGTGCGGTTTCCCCCGAAAATGAAACCCTAAACACCGTTTTTCCCAAAATATCCCGTTTACCTTATCAATTTTGTCTTTTTCGGTTCAAGAACAAGGGTTTGGGGTTTTTGTAAGAAATCGGGTGAATCTATGAACAATCTAAGTGTATTTACTTCCCTTAACACTAATCTAACTAAATGCAAACAGATTTAGGCAAAAATTTTAGGTTCGATCCGGATGAACATCAAGAACCCTAGATTTTTCCCCAAATTTGTGGTGTTTTAACTACATGCAAGTAACTAATCTAACTACTAAGAGTGATAGAATCATACCTTGACGTTGTTAGATCGGTAAGAGACGTCGAAATTTCGCGAAAAATCGCCTGGAACCAGAGCTTTTGTGGGGAAACGGGGCGTGTGGAATGAAGAAACTGTTTTGAAAAAGGGGTTTTATCCCGTCTGCAGCGCGAGCACGGCCCCGTGTCCAGCGGACACGGCCTCGTGCCGAGCAGTTTTTTTTTTTTTTTTTTTTTTTTTTTTGTGTGCGCGTGTGAGTGCCCCTTTTTCCCATAAGCTATGGTTTAGAAAACTTACCGCTTTATTTTGTCGTCTCAATCGTTCGTAACTTACCAGGCATGATGTTTTTATTCTTCCACGGTTTGAAGCGAGATCTCTTCTTCCTCATCCTCAATAAATCCTTGATAGAGTTTCAGCCGTTGGCCATTGACTTTAAATGGTGGCCCATTTCGAGGTTTAATTTCTACTGCACCGTGTGGAAAAATATGGGTGACGGAAAAAGGTCCTGACCACCTAGACTTTAATTTACCAGGAAACAATCGAAGTCGTGAATTAAACAAAAGAACTAAATCTCCTACCCGAAATTCATTAGGTTTAATATGTTTGTCATGCAAATTTTTCATTCTTTCCTTATAAATCTCGGAGTTTGAGTATGCATAATTCCTAAGCTCGTCTAATTCATTTATTTGACAAAATCGATTTTTACCAGCAAATTCTAGATCTAAGCTTACATTTTTGATTGCCCAGTAGGCTTTGTGTGCAATTTCTACTGGCAAATGACAACTTTTTCCATAGACTAGCTTATATGAGGTTGTACCTATCGTTGTTTTATAAGCAGTTCGAAAAGCCCATAAAGCATCATCTAATTTATCAGCCCATTCCTTTCTATTTAACCCTACGGTTTTTTCGAGTATTCGTTTTAACCCTCTATTAGTCACTTCGGCTTGTCCGTTTGTTTGAGGGTGATATGCTGTCGAAACCCGGTGATAGACCCCATATCTTGTTAAAATTTTTTCAAGTTGATGGTTGCAAAAATGGGTACCTCTATCACTTATTAAAGCTTTAGGTGTGCCAAAACGAGAGAATAATTTTTTCAGAAATCTTACCACTACTCTTCCATCATTTGTTGGAAGTGCCTTGGCCTCGGCCCATTTAGACAAGTAATCTACTGCCACAAGTATGTATTTGTTTCCTTTTGATGGTGGGAAAGGTCCCATAAAGTCGAGTCCCCATACATCAAAAATTTCACAAACAAGAATGCCATTTTGTGGCATTTCGTTTTTGGAAGAAATATTACCTGTTCTTTGGCAAGCATCACATGTCTTTACAAGATTTTGAGCATCTTTGTAAATGGTTGGCCAATAAAATCCTGAATCGAATACCTTTCGTGCGGTACTGGCAGCACCATGATGTCCTCCGTATGGACCTTCATGACAATGGCGGAGAATTCTTCGTGCTTCACTACCATGTACGCATCGTCTGACGAGTTGGTCGGCACACATCTTGAAAAGATATGGATCTTCCCAAAAATAGTGTTTCACATTGGCAAAGAATTTTTTTCTTTGATGATGTGGCCATCCTTTTGCGACTATTCCGCTAGCTAGGTAGTTAGCAAAGTCGGCGTACCATGGTTCTTCCTTATATTCCACCATTTCCAGGGACTCAGTTGGAAATTTTTCGTTGATTTGCTCGTCCCTGGTTGCCTCCAAAGCTGGGTCTTCTAAGCGTGAAAGATGATCTGCTGCGGTATTTTCTGCTCCTCTTTTGTCCTTGATTTCAATGTCAAATTCTTGGAGGAGTAGAATCCACCTAATCAAACGTGGTTTTGCGTCTTGCTTCTTAAAGAGATATCGAATGGCTGCATGGTCTGTATAGACTATAGTTTTAGAAAGAACAAGATAAGAACGAAATTTATCAAAAGCAAATACCACAGCTAGTAACTCTTTTTCAGTTGTTGTGTAATTTTCTTGTGCATCGTTAAGTGTTTTACTAGCATAATATATTGGGTGGAAATGTTTTTCTTTTCTCTGTCCCAAGACAGCTCCAACTGCAAAGTCACTAGCATCACACATGATTTCGAAAGGAAATTTCCAATCAGGTGCTATCATGATAGGTGCATTGACTAGCATTTCCTTTAGGGTTAGAAATGCTTGATTGCAATCCTTGTCAAAGATGAAAGGAGCATCTTTTTCAAGTAATTTTGTTAGAGGCCTTGAGATCTTTGAAAAGTCTTTGATAAACCGCCTATAAAATCCGGCATGCCCTAGGAAAATTCTAATAGCTCTTACGGAGGATGGAGGAGGTAACCTAGAAATGGTATCTATTTTGGCTCGATCCACCTCCATTCCTTCGCTTGAGATTTTGTGACCGAGTACTATTCCCTCCGTTACCATGAAATGGCATTTTTCCCAATTAAGGGCGAGGTTAGTTTCCTCACATCGGGATAGCATTCGTTCAAGGTTATCGAGGCATTGGTCGTATGAATCCCCAAAGATAGAAAAGTCGTCCATGAAGACTTCCATTGTCTTTTCTATCATGTCATGGAAAATGGCTACCATGCAACGTTGGAATGTTGCGGGGGCATTACATAGACCAAACGGCATGCGTCGATAAGCAAAAGTTCCATAGGGACATGTGAAAGTTGTCTTTTCTTGGTCTTCGGGTGCTATCAGGATTTGAAGGTAACCTGAAAAACCATCCAAGAAACAGTAAAATTTATGACCGGATAATCTTTCTAACATTTGATCAATGAAGGGTAAAGGAAAATGATCCTTTCTTGTTGCTTCATTTAATCGTCTATAATCTATACATACTCTCCATCCTGTGACGGTTCTCGTTGGTATTAATTCATTCTTTTCGTTAGTAATTACCGTCATACCTCCTTTCTTTGGAACTACTTGGACGGGACTTACCCAAGGACTATCGGAAATAGGATAGATAAGTCCGGCGTCAAGTAATTTGATGACTTCGTTTTTAACCACTTCTTGAACATTTGGATTTACTCGACGTTGTGGTTGTATGACCGATTTGTAGTCATCATTCATCAAAATTTTGTGTGTGCACATAGAAGGACTAATTCCTTTTATGTCAACAAGTTTCCAAGCTATTGCATTTTTGTGTTTTTTCAAAAGATTAATTAGTTTTTCTTTTTCTAAGTTATCTAATTTAGACGAAATAATTACAGGTAACTTACCATCTTTGTCTAGAAAAGCATATTCCAAACCTTTTGGAAGTTCTTTGAGCTCAAGTGGTGGGTCTTTAGGAGACTCCTTATTTGGTTGCTCGTTTCGATCAAGAACTTTAAAAGTTTGTTCTATGGCGACCTCTTCTTCAACAAAGTGGTCAATCTCTTCACTTGTATCGGGTGGTTCATCTTCATCTTCAATTAGGGGGTCATTATTGCCGAATGGATATTTCATTGATCGTTCGAGATCGACACTTCTTTTAAATGCCCCTAATTGAAGAGGTAAATTGTTGAACTTCCGGTTTTTCAAAGCTTCGTGAGTTTTTACAAATGGTCGTCCCAACACTAGAGGAGCGTCATCGAGGATGACAAAGTCGGTTGGGATTACCATTTGATTTGTTTGAACCAAAACATCTTCAACTATACCGATTGATTTTATTACTTTCCGATTGGATAGAAAAATGGGTATTTGAAGTGGAGAAAAATCACTAATACTTAATTTTTCGAAAATGTAGTTAGGCATTATGTTAACACAAAGATCTTTATCGATTGTGACATTACTAATAAACGAATTTTGAAAGAAACATGGAACCGGTGTGATGTTAATTTCAAATGGGTCTTCTTTTATTAGCGAAGTTTGATCATTAGTTAACTTAACACTTACCGTTTCGTCAATTTTAGTGTTAGTGTTTAACTCTTTTAAAAACTTAGCATGAGTGGGTACTAAACAATGATTTTCGAAAGAAGGTGTCAAGAGATTAATTTCTTCAAAATTAGACTCTCCTTGGATTTTAACGTTATTGGACTCACCTTTTTCGTTGTTTAACTCATTGATGCGTGCGAAGTGTTACTTATTTTAGGTATATATTTTAAGCCCTTTTTAACACTTATTTTAGCCAAGTTTTAAATTTATAAAACACGATATTTCACTAACACTAAACACACATATGGGCAAGTGCACCCATCGTTGAGTGTAGTATAGCGTTGGTAAGATACCGAGGTCGTCCAAGGACACAAGAGTTTTTAGTACCGGTTTATCCTCAACGTCTAATCAAAATAAAAGTTTAGAAAAATGTTTTAAACTAAGAAAAATAAAACTAACTAAAATGCTGAAAATAAAAATAAAAGAAAAACAGATAGACAAGATGAATCACTTGGTTCCGACTCGTATCTAGTATAACCTTTGATTATTTCCGCACTTTTGCACATAATTAAGAGATTATCTTAGTTATTGTAGTAGGCCCCTCTTTTGAAGGTGACGTTACCCTCACCCCAGTAGTTTGAGTCAGCAGGGATACAATCCTAAAAGGGTGGATTATTGGAAGATAATGAATTAAGTTATTAATGCAGTATTGTGGTAGGCCCCGCTTTTGGCGGTGACGTTACCCTCGGCTAAGTAGTCTGAGTCAGCAGGGATACAGTCCTAAATAGCCGGGTTATAGTATTAATAGTAGTTAACTTATGAGGGGATCAAAGAGTTTGGACCCCCGCCATCCAATACCGTGAAGTATTGAAGGAGGTCCTACTAAATTTGACCCAGGTCCATTGCAGGACCTCTAAACGCTGAACAATGGCAAGACCTTTACCAAACCGTTCCCTTAACCCCCTACCAGGTAGCCAACATATCTCCATATAAACCGTGGAGATATGAATGGTGAAAATCCTTTATTTTATATAGACAGTAAAATAATGCCAAGACACCACGGACAAACGATAAGGAAAGATCACCTTCAACATAAGTAACTAGTTATTAAAGTCATTAATACAAAACCAAATAAAAAGGGCAAAAGATTAGAAATAAAAAGTATTATACTAGACACTTTGTCTTCACCAAGTGATGTAAGAGACTTAGGCAAACATGGCCTTGATTGTCAAGAACTCTTACAATCAATCTTGGATCCCGAGACGACTCACACACTCTACGATGGACAATGGATGATGGTGGTGGATGATGGTGTTGTGATGGTGGTGGGTGGTGGATGAAGTGTGAGAGAGGTGGTGTGCCAAGGGATGAGATGAAATGAATCCAAGCACTCCTATTTATAGGCTGAACAGAGAGCTGGACACGGCCCCGTGTCCGCTGGGCACGGCCCCGTGTCCGTCTGACAATCTCTCTCCTCATTAATTGTAATTCGCAATTACAATAAATGCGCCTGCTGTACTTTCGACACGCCCCCGTGTCCGCTGAGCACGGCCCGTGGTGGGCAATAGAAGCTTCTATAGGTTTGTCTTTTCTGCTGCTTCTTGGGCACGGCCCCGTGCTGGCTGAGCACGGGGCGTGTTCAGTCTTCTGATTTCTCTACTTTGCTTTGGAAGGTGCCGTTGAGGGTTCGGGCAGTCCACTAATATTTCTTTTCTTGTATTTATGTTGGATTTAGCTGTCTTTTTGCTTCTTTTGTGTTTTTGAGCTCATTTAATCCTGAAAATACAAAAGGAAGACAAAAACACTCTTTTTCCAATATTAGTACTTAAAAAGGGTTAGTTTTATGCCTCATTTGATGTAATTTATATGTTGCATTTTACACACATCAAATACCCCCACACTTGAACTTTTGCTTGTCCTCAAGCAAAACTCTTTAATATGTGGCTTACACTCCCAAATGGAATAGGTAGAAGAGAAGGTTTTGGGCTTGTCGTAGAGTGTCGGGATTTCCAAGATCTTTTTGGGTTTTATTTTTATTTATTTACACTCCTATTCGTAATGATTTATTTAGAACTTTTCATAAAAGAAATTACTTATTTGGGCATAACATGCCTTTTTAAAATTCTATTTATATACAAGTTCACATACCTCGCGGGGAAATCACTCACACTCGGCCGAAGGTGTATTTTTAGTGAATCACTCGAGAACGGCATGGAACTTATTCCTACCATAGGCTTGCCAAGAAATCAATCCTCCTCCTTTTTAACTTTTATACCTTTGTAGATATCAAGAGGACTTTGTGGGTTAAGGGTTAGGCTAGGGTTAAAGGTAGGTGGTTGGGTTAGTGGTTAGTAGAAAAAGGGGCTAAAAGCGTAACAAGTGTCGGTTTTCGTATTTTTGCAACTTTTTATTTTGATGAAGCTTTTATTCAAACTAAGTTATTTTTGATTAACTTGTTTGTTTATTTTCTTTTTGCTTCATCATTATCACACATTTTTTTTTTTTTTTTTACGAAAGAACCGAACTTGTTACTAAAATAAAGGGTTAAAAATGAAAAAGGTTTTGGTGGGTAAAAAGGGTTTTTGTTTGGGTGATGAAACGAAAAGGTTTAGGCTCAAAGGGGCTAACTAGGGGGATTTTTGGGTAGGTGGTAAAAGAAAAAGAAAAATAATGGTGTAGAAATAAAAAAGGGTTAGTCCTAATGCCTCCATCATTTACTTACTCGGGTTTAAGTTGATAAGGACCGGGAATGTATTGTCATGGCAAGTTCTAGAGTCGTAAGAACCAAGCGGCTATTCACACAAGAAACGAAAAATGAGCATTTAGTCAAATGATATGTAATTGTGTGCTCAATAAAGGCTCAAAACTCACTTTTGTGGGAATGGGTTTTTATGTGATCAAGTATATATAATCAAATTTTAAATAAGTTTGCTATGCCTTTTCATAATTTTCTTATGTTGGTTCTTTTTATCACTACGCTATCGGTTGTAAATTCGTAAAAATATAACCTTTTTGAGAACTTGAATTTCCCGAGTTAAACCTAGACAAGTAAAAAAAATTGAAATTTTTGAAAAAATTTGGGGTGATTAGCGGTTCCAATAGAGTTTTGTGTAAGGCTTGTATTTAGGACTTGCAAAATTCAAGGTTTTAGCATCCCCCCCACACTTAAATTACACATTGTCCTCAATGTGTCCCAAAAATAAATTTTTAGGTTGATTAGATGTGTAAAATAGTGTTTAAAAAGCAAAAATTTGTGTTACTGGGCGCTGAACACGGCCCCGTGTTATCCGGGCACGGCCCCGTGTTCAAGTGCCAGTAACAAAATTAAAATAAGAGAAACAGAAGTCTGGACACGGGGGCGTGTTGGGTGAACACGGCCCGTGTCCAGGTACCTGAACTGGGCGTTTTTCTGCAGGTGGTTCGGCACGGGGCCGTGTTGGTTGGGCACGGCCCGTGTTGATCTTTCTGAAATGGAGAGAATTGTCGGGTTGCCTTGTTCTTGTGCATGGGATCATTTTTCTCGTTCCCCTTTTCATCCTTTACCACCATGAGTGTGTTTTATTCCTGAAAATTAAAACTAACTAGAAAACAAAAAAATTAACCTAAATTAAACTAAGGATAGTTCCGTGGAATGCCTCCATGGTGCGCCACGTTTATAAGGGTCCTTGGCTAGACCCAAAGCCTGGTCATATGTTACCCAATTGGGATGTGTTGCATCCCATGTTACACCGTCGGAGAGCGTCATCCAAGCTTGAGTCTATGACCTTCATGTAGTTGACCGGATCTTCTTCCTCTACTCGCTTTCCACATTCAAATTTTACTTCCTCATCCCCAAACTTCAATGTTAGAGTTCCGTCATTCATATCCACCAATGCTTGGGCGGTGGCTAGAAATGGCCTCCCGAGGATGAGAGGGACATCGGTGTCTTCTTCCATGTCTAGGATGACGAAGTCGGTTGGAAAGACGAATTTGTCAACCTTGACTAGCAGATTTTCGGCGACACCTTGTGGGAATTTGACGGCCCTATCGGCGAGTTGTATGCTCATCTTTGTAGGGCTTGTTGTTCCTAGGCCGAGTCGCTTGAACATTGATGTGGGCATGAGGTTGATGCTAGCCCCAAGAACGGCTAAAGCATTTCGGACGGGGGACTTCCCAATCGAACAAGGGATTGTGAAGCTCCCGGGGTCGATTTTCTTTTGTGGAAGTTTGTTGAGTACTAAAGCTGAACATTCTTCGCCTAAGTTAACTAATTGCAATGATTCAATTTTCCTTTTGTGAGTGAGGAAATCCCTCATGAATTTTGCATATTTAGGCATTTGGGTTAGGACCTCAATAAAAGGAATATTAACATGCAATTGTTTTAGTAAACTTTCGAACTTTGCGAATTGCTCATCGGTCTTTTGACGATTTAACCTACCGGGGTACGGAATTGGAGGAGTCTTGGTGGGCTCTTGATTTGGTGTAGAAACCTTTTCTGGCGCAGGAGGAGTTATAGGCTGGCTAGAATGGCTTCTTTCATTTGGCGGCAATGGAGCATCCTCGGGACCCACGGTTCGATTTCTTAATGTGATGAGATGTACTTGTGCCTTCGGGTTCGTTTCGGTATTACTAGGTAACGCGCCTTGTGGTCTCTCAGAGAAATTTTGAGCTAGTTGATTTAATTGTTTTTCAACGTTTTGAATGCTAGCTTGTTGATTTCTGAAATTCGATTCCAATTGTTGAAATCGATCCGAGTTTTTCTTTTCAGTGTCAGAGATGAGGCGAGATACAGTATCTTCAAGCCTTTCTCTTCCACCTTGTTGTTGAGAAAAATTTTGCGGTTGTTGAAAATTAGTTCGTTGGTTTTGTTGGTTACTACTATTGCCGGGATCTCTCCAACCAAGATTTGGGTGGTTACGCCATCCTTGGTTGTAGGTACCCGTTGGAGGACCCGACGGCCTAGGTCTATTATCCATGTAGTTTACCGTTTCAGTTTGTTCATCTAATTCTTTCATACAACTCCAATTTTCATGTGACCCACCACACCCTTCACAAGCCATAACCGAGGCCGTTTTTGTCATTTCTAGCCTTTTGATTTTTGAAAAGAGGGCCTCGATTTGGGCTTGTAAAGAGGTGCTTTCATCAACCTTATGGGCGCCCGGGGCAATAGATTTATTACCTCGGGGAGTGTGCCATTGAAAATTGGTTTGAGCAATTTCCTCAATTTGGTTATATATTTCATTTGGGCGACGATTACCTAAAAGTCCCCCGGAGCTTGAATCAAGTGTTTGTCTTGTGTGTGGCAACAATCCATTGTAGAAAGTGGATACTTGTTGCCATACCGCTAGACCATGGTGAGGACACTTTCTTAGAAGCTCCTTGAACCTTTCCCAAGTTTCATATAAGGATTCCCCATCCTCTTGTGAGTATGTATTAATTTCAGTCATTAATTTAGCCGTTTTAGCAGGAGGGAAATACTTATACAAAAACTTTTGGGCGAGTTCATCCCAGGTGTTTACCGATCCAACTGGGAGGGTGTTAAGCCAAGCCTTAGCTCGGTCTTTTAGTGAAAAAGGAAACATTCGAAGGCGGATGGCGTCATTTGATGCTCCATTGATCCGAAAGGTATCACATATTTCTAAGAAGTTAGTAATATGTAGATGGGGATCCTCGTCCGCAAGCCCGTGGAAGGTTGCGGAGTTTTGGAGCATTTGTATCAAATGCGGCCGAAGTTCGAAGTTGTTGGCCTCGACATTCGGTGCATTGATAGCGGCGCCAAGATTGCCTACGGTAGGCCGTAGGTAATCCATGAGGGTACGTTGGTCCGCCATTGGAAGTGGGTCCCCCGAAGCTTTCTCTTGATTTTTAGCTTTAAGTCTTTTTCTGAGAAAGCGCTCGGGTTCTTCTAGGGGTTCTTTTATGTCTCTACTAGAACTGGAGCTCATGCACTACGTAGGAGGTTCAAATGTGGCGCCTGGGTTCCAAATCCTGCAATAAAAACAAAAAAAGAACGCTGGTCAGAATGTTCACCACGGCCCCGTGCTTAGTGAACACGGCCCGTGGTCAGAAGTACAGTAATCGTTTTCTGTATCCCAGTTACTGGGAGTTGGACACGACCCCGTGTTGCACCGACACGGCCCCGTGTTCAGCTCTCTGTAACTCAGAAAATAAAAACTGCCAGTGATGAAGCTGGGCACGGCCCGTGTCTGACCGAGCACGGCCCGTGCTGAGCTCTGCAGAAGCTGAAAAACTAAGAAAATCCTAAAAAAATAAAAAGAAAAATAAAAGATGATTAGGCCGTTGATTCCTAACTTTCTTAAAATCCTTGTGTCCCCGGCAACAGCGCCAAAAACTTGATGCGTGCGAAGTGTTACTTATTTTAGGTATATATTTTAAGCCCTTTTTAACACTTATTTTAGCCAAGTTTTAAATTTATAAAACACGATATTTCACTAACACTAAACACACATATGGGCAAGTGCACCCATCGTTGAGTGTAGTATAGCGTTGGTAAGATACCGAGGTCGTCCAAGGACACAAGAGCTTTTAGTACCGGTTTATCCTCAACGTCTAATCAAAATAAAAGTTTAGAAAAATGTTTTAAACTAAGAAAAATAAAACTAACTAAAATGCTGAAAATAAAAATAAAAGAAAAACAGATAGACAAGATGAATCACTTGGTTCCGACTCGTATCTAGTATAACCTTTCATTATTTCCGCACTTTTGCACATAATTAAGAGATTATCTTAGTTATTGTAGTAGGCCCCTCTTTTGAAGGTGACGTTACCCTCACCCCAGTAGTTTGAGTCAGCAGGGATACAATCCTAAAAGGGTGGATTATTGGAAGATAATGAATTAAGTTATTAATGCAGTATTGTGGTAGGCCCCGCTTTTGGCGGTGACGTTACCCTCGGCTAAGTAGTCTGAGTCAACAGGGATACAGTCCTAAATAGCCGGGTTATAGTATTAATAGTAGTTAACTTATGAGGGGATCAAAGAGTTTGGACCCCCGCCATCCAATACCGTGAAGTATTGAAGGAGGTCCTACTAAATTTGACCCAGGTCCATTGCAGGACCTCTAAACGCTGAACAATGGCAAGACCTTTACCAAACCGTTCCCTTAACCCCCTACCAGGTAGCCAACATATCTCCATATAGACCGTGGAGATATGAATGGTGAAAATCCTTTATTTTATATAGACAGTAAAATAATGCCAAGACACCACGGACAAACGATAAGGAAAGATCACCTTCAACATAAGTAACTAGTTATTAAAGTCATTAATACAAAACCAAATAAAAAGTGCAAAAGATTAGAAATAAAAAGTATTATACTAGACACTTTGTCTTCACCAAGTGATGTAAGAGACTTAGGCAAACATGGCCTTGATTGTCAAGAACTCTTACGATCAATCTTGGATCCCGAGACGACTCACACACTCTACGATGGACAATGGATGATGGTGGTGGATGATGGTGTTGTGATGGTGGTGGGTGGTGGATGAAGTGTGAGAGAGGTGGTGTGCCAAGGGATGAGATGAAATGAATCCAAGCACTCCTATTTATAGGCTGAACAGAGAGCTGGACACGGCCCCGTGTCCGCTGGGCACGGCCCCGTGTCCGTCTGACAATCTCTCTCCTCATTAATTGTAATTCGCAATTACAATAAATGCGCCTGCTGTACTTTCGACACGCCCCCGTGTCCGCTGAGCACGGCCCGTGGTGGGCAATAGAAGCTTCTATAGGTTTGTCTTTTCTGCTGCTTCTTGGGCAAGGCCCCGTGCTGGCTGAGCACGGGGCGTGTTCAGTCTTCTGATTTCTCTACTTTGCTTTGGAAGGTGCCGTTGAGGGTTCGGGCAGTCCACTAATATTCCTTTTCTTGTATTTATGTTGGATTTAGCTGTCTTTTTGCTTCTTTTGTGTTTTTGAGCTCATTTAATCCTGAAAATACAAAAGGAAGACAAAACACTCTTTTTCCAATATTAGTACTTAAAAAGGGTTAGTTTTATGCCTCATTTGATGTAATTTATATGTTGCATTTTACACACATCACTCATGTGTCGGTTTTTCACTTATTTGTTCCTCCATTTTTTCATTTTTAGTTATCTCTTCCTTTTTTAATTCTTCTCTTGCGCGGGACTCCTCTTCCCTTGCGCGAGCTTCTTTTATACATCGATCGATAACTCTAATGTGTTCTAATATCCTATCGGTCACTTCGGTTATAGAAAAAGAATCGTTATTTTCTAAGCTTGAATCCGGTTGTTCGACCCCTTGTTCCTCATAATACCCATATGAAGTTGATGGTTCACACCATTGTCCTTCATTGTAAGCATATGATGGATAAGGTTCGTAATTTTGTTCTTCATAATACTCATATGAGGTGGGTTGTTCACGCCAAGGTTCCTCATAATAAGCATATGAAGGTGGTGGCTCATATCTTGGTTCCTCAAAGTATGAGTAAGAAGGCTCATACCTTGGTTCATCAAAATATGAGTATGAGGGAGGAGGTTCATACCTTTGATCTTCATAGGATGTGTATGAAGTTGATGGCTCGTACCTGGGCTCCTCATAGTAAGCGTATGAATTGGATGGTTGATACGAGTGATTATTTTGAATCGAACGTGTATTACGACAATTAGTGCAATAATTACCCCTATAATCATCCTCATCATAGGTGTAGTTGTAACCTCCTGAGTATTGATCCATAAGAATCACTCAGCAGACCACAACTGAGTCTCGGGACCAGAAAATGAAAACAAAGACTGAAACAGAAGGCTGGACACGGCCCCGTGTCTGGTGAACACGGCCCCGTGTACAGGATCTGTATCTGGGCGTTTTAATTAAAGTTACTGGTCACGTTGAGCACGGGGGCGTGTTCAGTGAGCACGGCCCCGTGTTCAGACTCTGTATCTGGGTATCTAACTAAAAATATGCAGCACGGGGGCGTGTTCAGTGAGCACGGCCCCGTGTTCAGGCTACTGTAAATGCAAACTAAACTAAAATGCAGAAAAATGTGCGCGCGTTTTGAAAAGGTTTTGAAAAAAAAACTGATTAGGCCGTCGATTTTAAACTTTCTTAAAATCCTTGTGTCCCCGGCAACGGCGCCAAAAACTTGATGTGCGATAAAGTGTCGTATATATTAGGTGTATATTTTAAGCCCTTTTTAACACTTATTTTAGCCAAGTTTTAAATTTATAAAACACGATATTTCACTAACACTAAACACACATATGGGCAAGTGCACCCATCGTTGAGTGTAGTATAGCGTTGGTAAGATACCGAGGTCGTCCAAGGACACAAGAGCTTTTAGTACCGGTTTATCCTCAACGTCTAACCAAAATAAAAGTTTAGAAAAATGTTTTAAACTAAGAAAATTAAAAACTAACTAAAATACTGAAAATAAAAATAAAAGAAAAACAGATAGACAAGATGAATCACTTGGTTCCGACTCGTATCTAGTATAACCTTTGATTATTTCCGCACTTTTGCACATAATTAAGAGATTATCTTAGTTATTGTAGTAGGCCCCTCTTTTGAAGGTGACGTTACCCTCACCCCAGTAGTTTGAGTCAGCAGGGATACAATCCTAAAATGGTGGATTATTGGAAGATAATGAATTAAGTTATTAATGCAGTATTGTGGTAGGCCCCGCTTTTGGCGGTGACGTTACCCTCGGCTAAGTAGTCTGAGTCAGCAGGGATACAGTCCTAAATAGCCGGGTTATAGTATTAATAGTAGTTAACTTATGAGGGGATCAAAGAGTTTGGACCCCCGCCATCCAATACCGTGAAGTATTGAAGGAGGTCCTACTAAATTTGACCCAGGTCCATTGCAGGACCTCTAAACGCTGAACAATGGCAAGACCTTTACCAAACCGTTCCTTTAACCCCCTACCAGGTAGCCAACATATCTCCATATAGACCGTGGAGATATGAATGGTGAAAATCCTTTATTTTATATAGACAGTAAAATAATGCCAAGACACCACGGACAAACGATAAGGAAAGATCACCTTCAACATAAGTAACTAGTTATTAAAGTCATTAATACAAAACCAAATAAAAAGTGCAAAAGATTAGAAATAAAAAGTATTATACTAGACACTTTGTCTTCACCAAGTGATGTAAGAGACTTAGGCAAACATGGCCTTGATTGTCAAGAACTCTTACAATCAATCTTGGATCCCGAGACGACTCACACATTCTACGATGGACAATGGATGATGGTGGTGGATGATGGTGTTGTGATGGTGGTGGGTGGTGGATGAAGTGTGAGAGAGGTGGTGTGCCAAGGGATGAGATGAAATGAATCCAAGCACTCCTATTTATAGGCTGAACAGAGAGCTGGACACGGCCCCGTGTCCGCTGGGCACGGCCCCGTGTCCGTCTGACAATCTCTCTCCTCATTAATTGTAATTCGCAATTACAATAAATGCGCCTGCTGTACTTTCGACACGCCCCCGTGTCCGCTGAGCACGGCCCGTGGTGGGCAATAGAAGCTTCTATAGGTTTGTCTTTTCTGCTGCTTCTTGGGCACGGCCCCGTGCTGGCTGAGCACGGGGCGTGTTCAGTCTTCTGATTTCTCTACTTTGCTTTGGAAGGTGCCGTTGAGGGGTCGGGCAGTCCACTAATATTCCTTTTCTTGTATTTATGTTGGATTTAGCTGTCTTTTTGCTTCTTTTGCGTTTTTGAGCTCATTTAATCCTGAAAATACAAAAGGAAGACAAAAACACTCTTTTTCCAATATTAATACTTAAAAAGGGTTAGTTTTATGCCTCATTTGATGTAATTTATATGTTGCATTTTACATACATCACACATTATACATACTAAGGCTTGAATCGATAATGTTAAACCATGAAAGTTGTGCCACATTCAAACTCCTGCATGCAAGATTGAAGGTTTGGATTTTGGAATGTGAGAAAACAGATCGAAAATTGCAAATGAAGCTCAACTGAAAGAAATCGAGTGCATCCGCTCCAAATATAGACCAACATACATGGTATGTGTATTACAACCCTACCAGATACGCCTCAGAAACCACAAATTGGTCATAAAATCCTGTGCGATTTCTCTCACCAGACGTTGAAACGGAAGCTTCCGGATCAACAGCTCAGTGCTCTTCCACAACGGTTCCTGGCCGGAATCTGTGCGGCTTCTTCACTCCTCCGGTCGCCGGAGCTGGTTTTCTGGCGGCTTTTGTCGCCAGTTGTTTCCTCGGAGCTTTTCCGCCGGTTGATTTGCGGGCGGTTTGCTTTGTTCACGCCATTTTTTGATGTTTGAATAATACGAGATTGATTGATGTTTGAAGGAGCTGTGGAGGAGATGGAGGAGCTGTGGAGTGTGGAGGAGATGGGAGGAAGGGGCATGTATGTCCAGTGTTTCATTCAGCGACTTTTCAAATCTGAACCATTCAGATCTGAATGGAACCATTAAGAGGTAAGGGTTTTGTGAACCAAACAACCCAGCCTCTGAGCGATTCAGAGGTAAGCTCTGAATGGATCCATTCAGATGTAAACAAACAGCCCCCTAGTTAAGCTCATTTTGTATATTTGTCTCTTGTTCAGAAAATAGCAAAAGAAAGATACAAGAAATTCTAAAATAAATCGAGGGACATGAAAAGAATAGAAAAAGATCCCCAAAAATCAGAGAACAAAAGGAACATATGAGGAATTTTAAGTCTCATTTTCTTAAACACTACCAAGAGCTGAAGGGAGTTGTGTAGGACCTTTAAGATTATTAAACATCTTCTAGTTTATACCATCTCTACACTCACTAGTGTTGAAGGGAGTTTTGTAGGACCTTTAAGATTCTTTGTTAAACATCTTCTAGTTTATACTATCTCTAACAGTCACTAGTGTTGAAGGTAGTTTTGTAGGACCTTTAAGATTCTTTATTAACATCTTCTAGTTTATACTATTTCTAAGAAGTATATGTGACAGGCTTTGTCATTATCATTTAGGGGGAAATTGTTAGTCCCGCTCCATGGTATGAAGTTAGCGATGACAAACAAGCTACATACTTGGATAATTTTATACAATTTTATACTTGATACGAGTCATCAGTATGTAAGTTCAACGAACGCTTTGGAGATATAGTTGAGGTAACCCCCCTCACATGAATTCATTCAACATCACTCACTAGCCAAAACATACAATTTCCCAAAAGATGTCATTGTTGGATATACATGAACCAAACATTATGTCATACTAAGGGGGTGTTTAGGATATAAAAAACACAAGAGTGAATTTCAAATTTTGTCCTTTATCTTTATAGTGAATTTCAGGCGGTGTCCTTTATCTTTCAAATTGACGAGTTTTATCCTTTATGTTTTAAAATACATCACGTTATGTCCTTTAAGCCTAACACTGTTTGTTTTTTCAGTTAAATGTGATACGCAAGTCACATGAGGTTAGATATGTCATTTATTAAACCCTTTATCTTTTCCCCCATATAAACTAACCTAAACCCTACTTTATCAAATTTCCCCTAAATCTCCCACCACCTCCTTCCACCATCACAACTACAACCTCCTTCTGCCACCACCACCACCATTCTCTCTCTCTGCACTAGACCGCCCCAACAACCACCATCACATCCCTCACCAACCACCACCGCCACAACCCTCACTAGCCACCACCACAGCCTCCCAGCCCACAAGCGCCACCACCACAGCCCCCACGCGCCACCACCACGAAGGTTTTGAAATCCATCACCCTGTCCAAGCTTCGAGCTCCATTGCTAATCTTCCCGATTTGGGTTTTGTGGAATTTGTTGATTTAGAAGTGTGGGTTTTGTAGAATTTGTTATTTTTGAAAATGGGTTTTGTTGAATTTGTTGTTTTTGAAAATGGGTTTAAATCAAATCGATGATTATCAAAATTGGCATTAAATCAAATCGATGTTTACCAAGGTTAAGTTTATCCATAGAAATGCTTAGGTCACTTCCTGTTTGTTTTTCATTATCTTCATCTTCAGAAGAACACCATCTTCTTTATCTTCTTTTTCACTGGTACCATTGTTATCAGACCCAACAACTACATTGTTGTTTGCTGCTTCTGTTTCAACATGATTTTCTTCTTTATCATCAGAAGCAACAACGTTGATCTTGATTCCTGAGTCTTCTGTTTTAGCGACGATGTTCTTGGTTATGGAACAGGGGAGATAAGTTTATATATGGTATTTTAATTTTTTCTTCTTTTAAAAAAATAAGGTAAAAAGACAAATATACCCTCATGTGTCTTGCACATGATCTGACTTAATAGAAAAAATTAACCAGGTTAGGACTAAAGGACTTAACGTGTAAGATTTTAAAACATAAAGGATAAAACTCGTCAATTTGAAAGATAAAGGACACCACCTGAAATTCACTATAAAGATAAAGGACAAAATTTGAAATTCACTCAAAACACAATCACTGAGCTTATCCTGTCTGGAATCATGCTAGTTGCCACCAAAGAATGATTCTGTAAAAAAGGGTTGCCCACAATAGACACTTATGCCTCAAAACATAGAGATCATATTGAAACCTAAGACTAAGCAATGCTTCCATAGACACTTATGTCACAAAAGCACACACTTTAGCCCCAAAGAATGGTTATAAACAAGAGTGACAATTGAGTAACTTTAGTGATACTAGTCTGGCCCATATTGCAGAGGAGGCTTCATTATTCGAGCTACCAGTAATGCTTTTTGATCAATTAAGTACGTGTCTACGCAAATAATCAAAGTTCCGTCAATAGAATTAACCATCGAATCGTATTCCTCCGTCTCAAAGTTATAATCTCACTTTATGAGATAGAGGATAGACCGCCATGACTGCAAACTATGATAAAGCTGGGTAGCCCAAAAATGATCACAACAGTGTCAAAACTCTTCAAATTCATACATCTTCACCAAGCAAAAGCATCACCCTTTTAATTGAGATTTGATCTACACTTTAGATAAAACCAGTAATAAACAATATCATGGTGCTATCTACAAATGCTGATTTAAGATTCGATTTACACATGTTTAGGTAAAAACGTTGAGTAAAACCAATATCATATAATCCTAATCAAATTTTAAGTAATTCCCTAGACAGTTGAATTACGAATAGCAAGCAAAAAAACACTAATATAATGAAAAAATAAATTAAAACCTACAGGACATAAAAAACCAGATCCGTGAATAATCAAAAAAAAGATAGATAAAATTAAAAGTCAATCGTTAAAGAGATAATAGGGCTCAGATCTGTATAAAACAATCGGTGCAGGATAAAACCTCCATGGCTGCAATAATCAAATTGCCCCGCCAAGATTCGGAATATCTCAAGCACCGATTCACTCAGACGAATAGAAAGGCATCATCATTGCCCGTAATAAAGAGTTAAATGCCAAAATGGTCCCTGTGGAGAACGCTTTTCTGTACAGGTACAGAAATCGCTAGGCTACATACCCTTTGATGTATGTATGTATGTATGTATATATGTGTGTATTGTATTGTATATGTATAGATATAGGGCATGTTTGGCTTAGCTTTTCAAAACAACTTATAATAAGTCATTAAAATCAGGCAGAAGAGCGGTTGAAAAGAGAGGGCAGAATCGAAAATCATAGGCAACGGAGAGGGATCAACCACCCTTGAGAAACATTCCTTCCCTCCATTGCCTCATTTCTTCATCGTCTGAGTATTTTTTGTTTGTTGCCCCCAAACCCTAAACTAAAGAAGATGATCGCCTTTTATAGTCGTTTTTCTTCTTATTCTTATTTTTATTTAGTGGGTGTTTGGGTTAGCTTATTTTGGAGCAATTTATAACTTCCTGACTTATAAAATTTAATAAGAGTTGTTTGGTAGCCTCTTAATGACCATTCAGATACTATCTTTTAATGGTTTAAAACCTCTGAATAAATAAGAGGTAACCTCAAGTCTGAATGGTTAAGAGGTAACCTCTGAATGGTAAATCATCACATGTCACATTCTTCTACCTTCTCATTGGAAAAATTCTTAATGATTCCATTAAGATGTAGCCTCTTAATAACCATTCAGAGGCTACCAAACAGCCCCTAAGTTGTTTTTATATTGTTTGGTTTAACTTATTTAAGTTGTTTTTAAGAAGTTAGAAATTGTAACTTATAACTTATGACTTATATAAGTTAATAAGTTGTTTTTGAGAAGGAATCCCAAACTGGCTAGGCTTTTCCACAACTCCATATAATTATAACTAGTTGGATTTGTCCGCGTGATCCGGCGAGAACTCAGTCGGTATCGGTTTGGTTTGTTACACAAAGGAATTCGATTGGTACCGGTTTGATTAGTTATGGTATTGGTATGTCCAAAAAATGTGTTTTACATTGACAATAATAAGATAAAAAAATTTCAACAAAGTTAATAAAGAGACGATAAGAAAAAAATCCAATAATAACAACACCGGTACCGATGTATGTATCGGGTCGGCCTGTCACGGACTCACGGTACTAATAAGAAAAGAATTTTTTTTTTCAACAAAGTTAATAAAGGAACGATGAGAAGAAATATTAAATAAAGTTGCGTATTCAAATTTATATAAAAAGTTTTTGAACGTGAGTTATCGAAGAAAATCAAATTATATACAAACTAAATGGGTTAAAAGTGTATAATTTTTTAAGTATATACCGGTACCGCTATCGACTTGTTCGGTCGGTATACGTTTTGTTCGACACGATACCGCTATGACATCGGCACTTGATCTAGCCTACTACACAAAAAATACTCTATTTCGTATACAACTCTTTTTTCAATAAAATTTATATAAGAATGTCGAGAAATTAAAGTAAACACAACCACACATTTAGTTTTTTAAGCAAACGAACGCAAGTTATCGGAGAAAAATTAAATTTGTAGAAAGAGTTGAACGATTAAAAACATATGTTATATCGGATAAATAAATAATTATAATTGTAATAATGTAATAGAATAATGCCTAAAATTGAAAGGCTTTTACCAATGGCATCAATTATTAATATTTTTTTGTTTTTTAGTTTGGAGCTAAATGATTCAGAGCACTGTTCATCGGCTCCTGATATTCATATTCATATTGGAATCCCCTACGTGTTGTGGCGAAAATTCAGTCGGTATTAGTTCGGTTTATTACGATATTGGTATACCGGCAATCTTTATAGCAACCGTTGTACATTGATCAAAGACCATAAATCCAAAAATCGGTAACTATTCCTATGATACCGATACCACTACCAATGTTGTTTAGTCGGAGTCAGATCGGTTTGTGACGACACCGTAGGCTAAACATCTTTAATATAGATATACACACGTTTTGAATCATGTTATTAACGTTTTTAATTATCTCATAAACAACAAAAAGTTAATAATAGACACATGTTTTTTTTCAAATATTTAAGTATCATAAAATTTAAGCATCACATATTATATATGTAAGAAAATAAGATTTTATAAATTGAATTATTATAATATTCTAAAATAAAACGACTGTTCACCAGCAGTTTCAAATCATATGTATAATTTATTGACTTTTATAAAAATTTAATAGGAAGAAAAAATGTTTGACAAATTCAAAAGTACTTTTAAAATAACTTCTTGTATAGAGAGAAAAAGTCAGTTTTGAAAAGTTAGAACATTGTGGTTTTTTGAAACTGCTTATAACTTTTCATAAAAAATAACAAAAGTTAGAACATTGTGTCTTTTTGAAACTTCTTGTAACATTGTCATTTTTAGTCATTTTACATGAATAAGCTAAGTCAAACATTTTCTTTTAGAAACAACTTATTGGCTTTTCCCACCACATAAGCTAATCCAAACATTTTTTTCAAAACTCCTTTTCAAAAAGTTATAAGTCAATAAGTTCTTTTAACAAAAAGTTGTTTTTGTGTTAAATAAGCTTAGCCAAACACCCCCTTACATTTATACCGTCATTGTAATATTTTGTGAAAATCATACGACATTTGTAGTCCAAAATATAATGTTAGAGAAACGATTTTTAATTATGTGATTAACTAACTAAGTGACCCCACTGATCACAGTTAAAAACAATAGTAACTTACATTGTGTCTACATTTCTAAAGAATGATGGGTGTTATGAAAGTATATAACTTACTTTTTTTTTGTTTTTTGAAATGACTACTCATACACACTTTAAACCTATACCTGTTCACCATGAAATTAGATACCTTAATTATGTAAGATAACACATTTATGATACTCATTGATATTGCCATGTGTTATGTTGTAACTAGTGACGTACCAAAAAAAATCATAGGGCACGGAAATTTTTAGGATCGTTTGCCTATTATTCTATAATAGTTTTTTTGTCAAAATTAAGTCGGGTCATATTAAAAAATTTTAAAAGGTATAATCAAACTAAATTTCATATAAGCAACAAAATTACGTCAAATGTCATTGCAATATGTGATGGTTTTTTGTTTTGTCCTGCTTTCTTTTGAAGCCAAGACAAAAAAAATATAGGGGTTGCAGTTAGACCTGCTATGTTATACATGACAAATTGTTGGGTCATCAAGAAGGCACAGGTGCGTAAGTTGAAGGTAGCATATATGAGGATGCTTAGGTGGATGCGTAGACATACTAGGTTGGATAGGATTAGGAATGAGATCTTTAGTGAAAGATTATGGGTGGATAGTATATCAGATAAGATTAGGGAGGTTAGGTTGAGATGGTTTGGGCATGTCCGGAGGTGACAGGCGATGACTAGTGTTAGAACCATGGAAGCACTCACCGTGGAGGGGAAAATGAGTAGAGGTAGGCTAAGACTAACTTGCGAGACGCAAATTAAGCAGGATTTGATAGACTTGCATCTCTCTGAGGATATTTTCGAGGATAGGAATGTCTGGAGATGTAGGGTCAAAAGTTAAGGACTGTTAGGAGGATATCACATTTTTGTAATAGGTTCTTGCCTAAGAAGCTTAGTGTTGCAGTTGGGTTTTATGGCCTTTGTATGTTATTGTTTGTCTGTGTGCCTAAATGGTGTGCCTTATGTCCATGTTGTATGTTTTCACTATCAAGTTATTTGTTCGGTAACTTACTGAGAACATTTTTTAACATGATGCCTTTGTGTTTGTTTTGAGCATCTACATTTGTGTATTTGTTTTAGTTGTCTCTTATATGTGAAAATGGCCATGGAGTTGGAGGTCTCACTGGAAGTAGTCTCTTTATTTTTAGAGTTAGAGGTAAGGCTTGCCTACATCTCACCATCCCTAGACCTCACAAATAGCTTCAAGCCTAGGTGTGGGATTATACTATGTATGGCTGTGGTTATTGTCTTGGCTTCTGATCGGCGTGTCTCGGTCCGATCAAAGATAAATTTATAAACTCCTAATTACCTCAAACATATAATAAGTGGCAATGAGGGTGTCGAACCACGAAGAATTTATGGTTCATGTCAAGATTCAATTGATTATTGGTTTTGTAACTATTTATGAAGCTTGCTATTTTGTAATTCTTGGTTTGAAAAGAGGTCGGGTGGAATCGACAAATTACTATTAGCTAAGAAATTGGTTTGTTGATTATGATTACAAAACTTAATTACCTGATTGAAAACAATAATTCAGAGTAAGGTTCACACCCGGTTCGAACTTGCAAGGCCTAGGGTTCCTACACATTTTAAACTTGATTTAATCACACTTGGTTATTAAAGGGTTTAGTGTTACGAGACTTAGGTGCCGATAGCTATCAGCGTCAAAATAGACGGACAAAGATGCACTTCGTTACCAAGAACTTGTAAACCCTTATCTATGTCAAAGCACAGTTGCATGGATTCATATCACAAAGTTAATTTTCCAATCTCATTCAACAATTCGTGAATTCAAAACAAATGCAATACAATTAACATAAATGTCAAATATTCAAAGCAACTAGTCACAAATCAAATCATAAAACAAATGTTCAAACCCTAGAATCCTTACAAAAATATACATCGGGGTGAAACCCGAGGGCATTAGCCGCTCATGGTGTATGTGACTCGAACACCGGATGATGAACGCAAAGCATGAGCCATGAATCTTGAAATCTTGATTCTAAACGGATGATTGATGGAGTGGTTAGGGTTTGGAAGGGTGGAAAAGTGTATTCCAAGAATCTTGGAATGTGATGATGGTGGAGATGATTATAGGTTGGATGATTGGTAATGATCAAGATGGTCGATGGATTGATGTGATGATAATGGACAGTGTGATTGAGAGTCTATTGTAATTTTATTTTTAGCAATCTCAACTTCTATTTCAAGTTTAGTTATTTTTTCAAAGTGAGAGTCTATTATAATTTTATTTTCAAAAATAAAATTATTTAAAACCAATTTTTCATTTTCTAAAATTTTTATTTGATTTTTTAAATCATTTTCAATTTTTTTTTAAAAATTGTTTTCTAATGTCAAACTCTCCGCATCTTTCAGAAGTTTGACATTTTATGATCTAGATTTTTCACATTGTAAGCACACTGGTTCTCAGAACATGAATCCTCATCCGTAGACATGACGGATTCTATGACTTCTAAATTCCTCATCATCAATTTTTTTTCTCTCCATCTCTAACCTCAATGCTTTCTTTTCTTCAATTTCTGGTTCGTGTTTTTGAATCTTTTTAACAAACTTATGTAGAGTAAATCTTGAATGTTTAGAATCCTTTTTCCGTTCAAACACAAATACATCCCAATCATTCATTTTTCTTACATTTTAACAAATTTTGTTGACCAAATAATTTTTTAACTCGTTTAAAAGGACAAAATTCTTTCGTGCGAATGTAAGCTTTCAAACGGACAATCCTCCTTCGTGCAAATCTACTCCTTTCGGGTGAATGTAGTTGATTCTTGCGAATGAAATCACTCTCGTGCGAACGAAGACAATTCAAACGAATGAACCACCTTCGTGCGAACGTTTCTCTCGTTCGTGCGAATGAAAATTTCAGAAAAACAATTTACTTCCGTGCGGACGTGCCTGGTTCGTGCGAACGAGCTCTAGTCTGTGCGAACGAGTACTTTCGCTCGTCGATCGCTCGGTTTCGCTTGAATTATTTTTATTAATAATTAATATATATATATATATATAGGCAAAGTATAGGATACAAATCCCCTGATCGTACATTACATACGCGACTTTATTGGCCGTACACGTGTCCTGATTCGTTTTTCTCTGATAAGGTTAAATCAGACAATTAATTCAATCATATGAGGGCAAATTCGTCTCTTCATTCAATCAGCGAGAAGTTCGTTACACTAATATCCCGGTAATTATTATTCGAATCAGTTTCAAATTTTTCATAATTCTCAAATTGTTGTTTTCGTTCTTCTGCGTTAGTGTTTGATTCAATTGTTTTTTTTTCGATGGATCCACAGAGCAGCGCCGGACGAAACACAGATGTTGATTTTGAAGAAGCTCGACCGATCGGTGATCATGCTCAATTATCTTCGTATCAGAGAGTTTCGATTAAGGATGTTTTAAATTCAGAACCTGCAAATCCAAATCGAAATGCAAGTACAAGTGGTGTAAATGAGTGTTCTAATGGTAATTATGTTAATTCAGATCTTTAAATTGTTCGTAGACTTGTTTTGTTTAATCGTAGCAATGATTTTGCATTGTTGTATCTGTTTTTGAAGTTTGAATGTTGAGTATATTTGATATGAAAGCAACTTGTAGATGATAAGTTCGCATGTTATGAGTCTTGCAATTCGCATGTGATGTTTATTCTAAATACTGATTTTCGCATGTTATGATATAATAAATCGCATGTGTAAAACATATTTATCAAAATCATCATTTTTGCATGTTATGGTTCATACAATTCGCACGTGTTGTTGTTCTTATGATGAAATTATGCAGTTATTAATATGTCGCATGTAAGGAGTCCGATAATTCGCATGTGTTTTTCTTTTTTTGATTTGATTTATGTAGATGAAAGGGTTTACACTCCGGAGGTTGAAGCATCAGCTACACCTGTGGTTGGAATGCAATTTACCTCTATTGAACAAGCATATGCGTTTTACCAATCATATGCTAAGTTAGCTGGTTTTTCTACTCGGAAAGGTGGTGAAGTACACAGTGGTGGTATAATCAAAACTAAATATTTTGTTTGTTCTAAAGAGGGACATAAGCCATTGTGTATTGACGATCGTTATTCGAAGTAAAAAAAAAGCCATTCAAATCAAGGAACAGGGGGACCATTAGAACTGGATGCAAAGCTCAACTTATGATTTGCACGGTGGATGGTAGATTATATATAGTAAAGAGATTTGTTGATGGCCATAATCTTAAGTTTGTATGTCCACGTGATATTCATATGCTGCCAGCGTACAGACAATTGTCAGATGTCCAGGAGGAGATGATATGGGAACTAGGCACTTTAAACCTTGGCCCTGTCAAAGCTTTCCATATAATGAGGAAACGTTACGGTGGTTTCGAGAACGTTGGCGCCACGGTTGATGATTGCAAAAATTTTAGGAATCGAATTAACAGCTATATAGGAGAATATGACGCTGACATGGTGATTAATAGGTTGACCGACAAAAAACAGTATTTAGTTGATTATTCGTTTGAATATTCAGTTGATGATGACAAACGGTTAACTGGTTTGTTCTGGGCCGATGGGTTATGCAAGCGTAACTTTATGGAGTTCGGGGATGTGATATCGTTCGATGCAACTTTCAAGACAAACAGGTAAGTGTTACATAAAATGGTTTTTATTTATTTTCGCATGTTATATGATTTCCTAAACTTGCAATATCGCATGTTAATATACATTGAAGAGTAGGTGTTGAATATATCGAATGTTATACTGTATATTTTCGCATGTGATTTTTTGTCTATTTCGCATGTTACAATGTGTATTTCGCATGTGTTTGTTCAGGTACAAGATGGTGTTTGTTCCGTTCACTGGGATTAACAACCATTATCGAAATGTAACCCTTGGAGCTGGGTTGTTGGCATTGGAGAGCATTGAATCCTATAAATGGCTTCTGAATTCATTCGTAAAGTC
>JARYGA010026799.1:0-62690 GCA_030545235.1 Helianthus tuberosus | reverse complement strand
TATAACTTAAAAAGAAATGTCGGTGGTTGTCACATCAAAAGCCACCGACCCATTCTTTGATATATATTACTCTGCTACAAGTTTAGTGACTAAGGGGCTGTTTGGTAGCCTCTTAATTATCATTCAGATGCTACCTTTAAATGGTTTAAAACCTCTGAATGAATAAGAGGTAACCTCAAGTCTGAATGGTTAAGAGGTAACCTCTGAATGGTAAATCATCACATGTCACATTCTTCTACCTTCTAATTGGTAAAATTCTTAATGGTTCCATTAAGAGGTAGCCTCTTAATGACCATTCAGAGGCTACCAAACAGCCCCTAAATAAAGGTTGGATGGATTGGATGAGGCTTTGGTAATCTAACCTCATGGCTCTAGTTCGATTCCCCTCAATTGCACCCCTTTGAAGTTTTTGTTTTTATTTAATAGTAGAGTTAAATGCTTGGTTGGTCCCTGTGGTTTTCAAAAATTGCAGACTTGGTCCCAGTGGTTTACTAATTACATGCGTGGTCCCAAAACTTGTCAAAAATGCACTCGGTTGGTCCCCAGCCCTAACATAAGTTAAATTTCCCAGTTAAGTCCATGTTAAATGACCAAAACACCCTTGCTTATTAACTCTCTTTATTAACGCTTGCAAAATGGTCATTATAATTAAATAATCCCTTTGACCACATCATCTTCCCCAAACCTGCGAGTGAAAACCGAGATTCAAACCTGCAAGTGACCGATCGCCAGAGGACTTGATTGAGAATCAGAGAGCAAAAGAGGGGTGTTTGACGGCTGCTTTTGGTGCAATTTAGGGTTTTATGTTTAAGGAATTTAGGGTTTCATCTTCCCCAAACCTGCAAGTGAAAACCGAGATTCAAACCACGACAACCATAGCTCCCTCGTTGCCGGATGCATTTGAGAGATGAAGAGGAGTGTGTGTAACAGAGGGAGGAGGGAATGTGCGTGTGTGAGTGGTTGTCGAAGGAGGATGAAATGGCCGGTGGAGTCGCCGGAAAACGGCTCCGATCGCCGGAGGACTTGATCGAGAATCAGAGGGCAAAAGAGGGGTGTTTGACGACTGCTTTTTTAGGGTTTTATGTTTAAGGAAATGAGGGGCCGGGGTTATAAGGGGCTTTAATAGACTAGGGTTTTGGTTTAGGATGGGGTGTGGGTTTGTGATGAAGATGATGATGGCGATGAAGATGATGGTGATGAAGATGACTTGGTCCACTGATGAAGATGATGATGGAAGTAAAACTAAACAAAAATTATAAAGAGAGTTAATAAGCAAGGGTAATTTGGTCATTTAACATGGACTTAACTGAGAAATTTAACTGATGTTAGGGCTAGGGACCAACCGAGTGCATTTTTTACAAGTTTTGGGACCACGCGTGTAATTAGTAAACCACTGGGATCAAGTCTGCAATTTTTGAAAACCACAGGGACCAACCAAGCATTTAACTCTTAATAGTAAGTGTCAAGTTTTTTTTCATGTATCATGCTTTTTCTTTTTCTATTATTTTTTTTCGTGGTCTCCCCATTTTTCTTCTCTTATTTATTTTTTTCTATTATTTTTTTTTCATGTTTTCTCCGTAAACCTATTTTATAATATGGTTATTATTATGTACATGTCGTTATAAATTCATGTTTCGATAAAAAAAATTTCGAAACAAGTCGAGTAAAATATAATATGTTTTCATGTTTATTATTATGTGTGGGTATAAATTCACGTTCTTTAGTTAAATTGTTCTCGGAAACAAGCGGGGTCAAATCTAACACGTTTTCATTCGATGGTATAAATTCGAGTTAGTGTACATTTTGACGGCGCTAGGTCTTGATACAAAAGTAAGGGTGATATAGTAGTTAAGTGGAATCCTCACTAAACAAACCACCCCGGGTTCGATTCCGTTTCTTTTGTAACCACAATGCTTATATAGGTTACATTGAGTTAGATCGGATATGTCGAAACACGCGTTTTCATATAATTAACGATCAAATAACGTGCTGGCAACTATAAAGAACTAAGACGTCGCCGCTGCAACGCGCGGCGTAGGGCAGCAATATAGTTAAATATGGCAGTGTAAGTGTGGAACGTACCATGTTTGATTATGGGTTGGCAATGCTTACAAATCTTGGTCAATGTATTTTTTTTCCGCAACAATTTCATTATGGGTTGGCAATGCCGACAAAGAATAAACATATCCTTTCTTTCAAATCACTTTTGTGTGTACTTAATCAACCGTTCGGTTATATATATATTTTTAATGAATCATATAGAAAAATAAAACATATAAGGTTATTTTACTATTTTAAATAATAATCAAGCGTGCATGTTAGTTTATTTATGAACCGTCATGATTTTTTGTTTGAACCAACATATCCTTTATTTTTTATTATGTTGGTGATTAAATCAACATGCCGAACTGATCTGATGATTCGCACGGGGATCATAGGATCAAAATAGATTGACATAACTTTTTGTTGCATGATAAAAAAGAAAATATTAAATTTGATATTTCAATACTTGTTGATTAAATAATCAAATAAAAAGTTAAAAATATTAGAAAACAACAAAAGGAATAAAAAAACAAAGTACATATGAATATATTACTTCACGCATGTTGACATATCTAAGCATTTATATCATTCCCGTGAAAAAGAAAAGGCATGTATTTCAATTTTTTTAATTCGGATGAAAGGTAGTATTTATATTTATATAATATCAATTTGTAAGGGTATCCTGGGCACACTCGGGGAGTGGGTTCGGTGACCACATCCACCGATCGGGAACACCGCCGCCATCCGTGCGGGGACCCGAATCGGGGAGTGGATTCGGTATGGAGTCACCGCGTTGAATGGGCACGAATGTTGAGGAACGGTCGAGTTGGCAACGGTCGGATTTAAAAAAAAAAATCACTCATTTTTTAAAACATATATAAATAACCACACCATTCACTCATTTTTTACTCTCAAACCACAACAATTTCACACATTTTTTATACTCTCAAACCACACCCACTTCACTAATTTTTTATACTCTCAAACCACACCCACTTCAAACTGAGCAATGGAGAACCAACCCCGCGAAGCCAAGAAAAAAACTAAGGGACGGGGCAATCAACCGTCTCGTGGTGGTTCGAGCGGTGCAAGTGCACAATCACAACCCCCTTTCGGATATACTTCACAACCCCCTTTTTTTTCCAACAACCTTCACACCCCTCCTTTTACAACACCCAAGCAACCAACCTTCAACCCAATTTCGGCTATTTTCAAAATTTGTTATCAATGGATCCACCTCAATCCCCCGCCTTCGACCCATATGCTTTTCGTTCCCCACAAGTTCCATCTACACGAGGAAATGTTGAACGTCCTCTACCTATTCACGACGACGAGGACGAGGAGGTAGTGCCCGAAACTCAAAATTTGGGCGACGAGTACGAGGACGAGGACGACGAATATAATGTGGATGAAGACGCCGACAACGAAGAAGATGACGCTCGGGATAAAAAAGGAAAAATGGCGAGCGAAAAATGGACAAAGGTCCAAGAAGAGGCGTTGGCGAAGGCGTGGGTACATTTCTCTACCAACAAAAAGAAGGGCAATCAACAAAACCGCGATAGTTTTCGGCGTAAGATTTTAAATCATTTTAACGTCACCCTCGGTGGAAGTAACCGAACCGTGCATCAAGTACGTTCTAAATGGGGCCCGATGCACACGAAAATAAACTTTTTCAACGGCCTATACCAACAAGCGGTAAAAATTATATTTTTTAACATTGTATATTTTTTAATTTTCTTTACTAAGTTCATATTTTTTTAACACTTATTATTTTATAATATGTAGGATTGCACACGAGGAAGCGGAGTCAAGGATCTCGACGTGATGAAAGTCGCTTTAACAGAATTTAAAGAGAGATTTCCGAACGGTTTTCAACATGTCGAGGCATGGGAGGTCCTTCGAAAACACGACAAATGGGCCCAAGTCCCATTGTTGGGTGAGGAAGGGGAAGGTTCGTGACATAAAAGAAAGCCCGTTGAGGTGGACCCTTCCATACCCGATATGAACGAAGACCCCTCGCCACAAAGAGCACAACGGCGAGACAAGCGTCAAGCGACATCGTCCGAGGGAAGCTCGGCCGAGTTGGCGGAACAATTCAAAGAGTACACCGCCATGAAAGAAAGGAAGCACACGATTGAATTGGAGGCGATTGAATTGAGGAAGAAAAGAGAGGCGCAGGCTCTCGAGCTCATATCGGAACAACGCGAGACGATGAAAAACTACAATTACGATCGAGATATGGAAACATTCATCAAGCCGCACGACGATGCTCCGCCAAATATGTTGCCGTTCATCCTCGCCCGAAAACGCGACATCGCTAACAAGTACGGGTGGCCGTGCGATTTCTAAAATTATTATTTTCTAGTTTTAATGTAATTTTTATTTTCTAGTTTGAATGCAATTTTAATTTTCTAGTTTGAATTTAATTTTTATTTTTATTTTCTACTTTTAAATGTCTTTTGTTAAATTTTATTTAATTTTTATTAATATTTTTTTATAAACATGCATAATTAAAACAAATAAAAAAAAAAACCAAGTCCCCTAATAGGGGAGTGCCGCCATCAAAATGGGGTGTTAGGGGAGTTTAAGAGGGGAGTTGACGTGGCACTAGCTGGTTGGTGGTGCGTAAGAGAGGGGACTCCCCTCTTAGGGGAGTGCCCCTCTCACCCTAACATATGTTGGAATCAAGGATTGTATCATAAGTATAAGTTTGATGAGTTGTACTCATATTTCTTTTATCTTTAATTTGTTTTGCTGTTAACATAAATCAATTTTAAGCACATACAAATTAACATTTGTATGAATAAGAGGTTGTGCTCATAAGGTTGTGCTCATATGTTTGGTGGGTTGTACCCACTTTTGTTTTTTTTTTTTTTTTCTTTCTTTTTTATTTTTAATATTTTTACTCTTAACCCCTTACATTTATATGTTTTACATTTTAACCAATCACTTTTGTCGCAACTCCCGCTCCCTATCTGTCCCGAGAACGGGCGGCCACAAGACCAGTTTTGGTGGTATCATTATTTATCAATTTGCCAGCGGAAATTTCATCAGGACCGTAGTTAGGAAATATTTATCAGAGTAAAACCACCATATTTTATATTAATAATCACATGGGTAAAACCCAAGTTTCTTATTACAACATCTTTATAGGGATACACCCTATTTTATTTAAAACATCGTCTTTTAGTTAACTTTTATAGCCACATTTTTCCAAGCCGTCAGTGCTCTCCAGCTGGCTTTATTCTAATTTGGTTTTTTACATTTTGTTACCTGAAACGCGTTTTAAAAACATTTGTCAGTGGGAAATACTGGTGAGTGAATCCCAGTTTAATCAAGAAGAGTTTCATCCATTAACAGTATTGAGAGCAATCACATTGTTTATTTTTACACAATTACTCATTCAGTATTGTCAATCCTGACTGGTGGGTCATATTACACATTGGCTAACTCGTTGTCCAATGGTAACGTGTTCCACATTTTGTATACAAAACCCCAACATACCGGCAGTAATTGAAGAACTATAAAGACTCAATCACTGCTTAATCACATTGCAAAATATTTAAGGTTTTGTAAAAACAATTTACAAAAAAGGAGATTACTCACATTGCTGACTTAGGTTTCTTCTAAGGTTTCCTGGAGATTATCTATAATTTACACAATGCACACGCGTTAGTATAATAACCCTATATATTTACATTAGTTATACCCTCCCCGAGATAGCATTCCAACGACTACGTCGGGCAGAACCCTGACAGCCGTTACGGAACCCTGGATCGATCAGGCAGCGTATCTAATACGTAACCGGGGTTATAATACTTACATCGGGGCAGAACTTCGTTAATTAGGGGGATATAATACCCGAGTATTATGCCTACTTCTCAGAAATTCGTTAAGAAATAAAAGAAATGAGCTAACTGACTGAAGGCCCGATGCCCTTCTTATATAGGGCCTGATTTTGGGTTTCACGCGCCCGCGTAAGGTGAGACAACGGGCTACGCGGCCCGCGTAGTAGGGGTATAGGGCTTAGCCCTGATTGGTCATCACCACTAGACCCGCCACGATATTGACACGTGGCAGCACCGGGTATCGCCTGAGTTTGGAGCTGTCGCGCCCCGCGTAAGATCATTAAAGGATCTACGCGGCCCGCGAGCGACCTATAAACTTTGTTTTTAATTAATTTTAGATGTTATATCGTATTTTGGGCTCGGTTTTCACATACGGTGTATAATTTAAGACATATGGGAATATTTTAATATATATTAGGGTGTCAAAATATTTTAGAGGGTTGTTATAACTTTTAACCTTATATAGATTTTTTTTATTGATCAAATTTAATTTTGCGAGTTAACATGTTACGACGTGCGTGTATGATTCAATGTTTTTATGCGTAGTTTTCCTGTTTAACACCCCGTCGCAGTGCGCGGTTCTAGAACAACTTAGTTATTCTTTTTTATGTTTTACATTTAGAGTGTGTGGTTCAACATTGTTTCATCATCTACTTTTCATTCGGTTTTATATTTCGTTTTTACACGAACCTTTTTGGTGTTGATGGTCGTTCACGGTGATATAATATTGGAGCTACTTAGCACGGTTTTACGCCCCAACCATAACATGGGGGTATATAATTTGCAACATATCTATGCATTATGATTTATCACATAATGCTTAGTGGGTTGTATCCACTAAAGACAAATTTGTATTTCATTTAAATACTATAAATAATTTTGTATTTCATTTAAATATTATAAATAATTTTGCGAGTTAACACAGCGCAACGTGCGTGTGTGGTTAAACGATTTTACGTCGTCTGTTTTTTTCCGTTTGACATGTTAATCGTAACGCTCGGGTCCTAGATCGACTTAGTTATTTTTTTATATGTTTTACGTTTCGGTTTAATTTCTTCGTATAAACACGCTGCAACTTCATTGTTAGTGGTCGCTGATAGTAGTGTGACATTGGTGTTCGTCTTCGCTGCAACGCGGAGATGGTTAATACTAGTTCATAACCAATTTTTATGGGAGATGAAAATTCTCGTCTACCACAACAAACCGTTTTGACTTTTGTATTTTTTTCAATTTTATTATCTATACCTTATAATAAAACAAAACAAACTTATGCCACATGGCATATTCTTACCCCTATTATTGCCACGTGTATTCCTCTTGATCGATGCGTTTTGTGTTTAAGCGCTAAAAGAAAAGCCTCTAAACCCTAATTCAGTTTCATCTTTCCTACGCCATTATTGAATTCAATTGATTGTCTCTTTGCCTTCTAAAAATTGTCTCCTTCCATTTCACTCCTTCTTCTCCATCAAGCTATTTCACTCTATTTCTTATTCAGCCTTCTTTGTCTACAATCAGAATAGGCCATTTCTCTTCCATTCCACTCTACAAATCTCTTTTTTTTCTTCAAATCCAAGAATCTATTGTTCTTTGTTGAAGATCGAAGATTGGATATCATAAACTTATATGAAACGCTCTGTTGAACCAGACACTTTGTTGATCTTTGGTGGAAAGAAGATCGTTTGGGTATTGATATAGTCAGGGATCTCAAGGCTTAGCCGCCGCCGCTGCCTCCGGCGATGGCGGCTAGGGTTCCGGTTAGATTCTGGCTACTCTTTTTGCAATCAATTGTAATTGTTAGGTTACTGTATTGTTTACTATATTCTCTCTGAAACCATGTCGCCTCCAAACCCTAATCCTGTTTCAATTGCATTCTTTTCTTTCAATCGGGATCTCACAATAGGCGGAAGCCGCTACTCTCTCTCTCTCTTTGTAACAACACATCTGATTTGCAACTTCTATTCTGTCGATTTCGTGCTCAAACAAAGGATTCAGTGGTGCCTCTCTTTGATTCACTCTCAAAAAATGATCTTAGGTATGGTTTATCTTTATTATTTCATCATTTTGTCGTTAGTTATTCATCGTTTAATCTTTTCTTATTAATAGTTTGTTTGTGTGGTTTCTTTTTGCGATGCTTTGAACCTTAATTTTTGCAATACAGGGATCTTTTGTAACCAGCTTTGTTGATTTGTTATCACGCTTCTCTAAACCCCAATTTATGGAAGTGTTAAATTGCTTCTCTCTAATTTGTCAATTGTCATGATTTGTTACCACAATTTAAAAAGTTAAATTGAAGCAAATTTTGTATGTCAGATTGTCAGTCATGTACAACTGGTACTCGGAGGAACCAATTAATGGTAGCGCTCATTTTTCGAACCTCTGGTATTTGTTCTAATCCTTAATATGTTATTCTTTATTTGCAATTTATATGCATTTTTCACATTTTGATATGAAAGAATGAGAGTGGTTATGATGGAATTGTGATTGGTTTTTGGATTCGTAGGTTCTATGAGAAAGATGGCTATACTTTTAATGTGGTCTCATCAGTGATGTTTAACTTTACAGCAAGTATTAAGCAAAATAACTTTTTGATGCTAAAAGATATAAGAAAATCACACCAAAGTTTAAACCTTTGGTGTGAACTAACTACAAGATATTTGAACCATGATAATAAATTGTTTTTATGATTTTATTGGTGTGAACTAACTACAAGACATTTGAACTATGATAATAAATTGTTTTATCAATGGTTTTATGTGTTCATGATGGTGTAGTTTAATTAGTTTTGCAGGTGATATCAAATAAGAGAATGTGTTTATTGCTTTGATACCAAAGGATGAGACACAATTATCTTGCACATGAGGTGAATTCGTATTTCTTAAATGTTGTTGCTTCTTCATTTTAAGTTAATTTTATTAATTTTGTATTTGCCTTGACGACCTAGAGTACTTTTTTTAATTTCATTTATAAGATCACATATATGCTATCTTGCATGTTTAAAAAGGTGGTGATAATTTTTTAAGCTAATAATTTTCCTCTGGTATCCCTATATATCAATTACATATCAATTATATGATCTTCAGAACTTACATACATATATTTACGTAAGTTAACATCTAAATGGGTCATTTTTTAAAATGTATTAGTTTGTTCCGTGTCAAAACAAATCTTAACAAATGTGGGTTCATGATCACATGGTTTGCAGTAGATTCCGTCCCAGTATTTATTTTAGAAAAAATCTTATTGTTTTCCAAATTGGATAATTTTTTTTGTTACTTTTAGCAATTTTTATTCAGTTGCTATTATCTAAGTTCAATATTATAATACTATTGTTTTTCTATCTTTGATGGTGAATTACATGTTGCTAACTTTGTGGACCCGCGGGTAGTTTTTGGTTAGAAGGCTTCGATCAAGGAAAGGTTAGAGTGGTTGTGAACGTTTGTCCAATGATTATAATGTTTCATATAATTAGGTGAGGAGGGAGGTTGAACTACAACATCCGGATGATTAGCATTTTATATACTACATGTGTTAAGTCATCCGCGAAACTCGCGGGATCTTAGACTAGTTATATATATACCAAAGAGACATGACTTTGTATATAACTTAATAGACATGATTTTGAACAAAGAGAGCTAACCGTTGATAATTGTATAAGAGTATTATAATATAGGGTAAATTACTTTTTGAGTCCCTGTGTTTTATGGGTTTTAACTAGTTGAGTCCAAAAGCAAAAAAGTTTAACGACCTGAGTCCCTATAAGCATTTTCTTTAACCATTTGAGTCCAAATTTCTAACTTCATCCACCAAGTCTGTTAACTATAAGGGTAATTTGGTCATTTACACCCAAAGTACAAGTCTTGTATGAACATGAGTACAACTTTAATGCATTAACTTTTACTTTTAATATTATAATATATATAAATATAAATTATGTACCTTTCTCCAGCCACCACCACCGTCTCTCTCTCTACCTTTCTCCAGCCACCACCAACAACCATCCCCAGCCACCACCCTCAACCACCAACAACTGTCCCAGCCACAAACAACATAACAGAACCGATACACACCCAATATCTCAGAAAATAAAAGAATAAACATCCTACAAAACCCAACCCCAACAGACAACAAACACTATGCCCAAACTCAATTCTTCCTCTGAACACTACCCGTAAAAAAACCCACATCAACAAACACCCATATTGGGTAAATTACTTTTTAATTGTTCTTTTTACTGAAGGGACAGTGAAAGTAACATATTTTGAAGCATATTAATATAGTTTTATTTCATTTTTTGTTCTTAGAAATCACATGAACAAAAGGCAGAAAGATGATGATCCGGCAAAAGTGCGATTGAAGGACCAGTTAACTTTAATGAAAATCATGGGGATATTTCTGCAAAGGATGTCAATTTGCTTACTGATGTATGCTAGCTATGTCTCTAAATACGATTAATTTCATATATTTCTTCTAAATTTCATAATTCCACTCGACCGATGTTTCTTCACCGAGAGAGGATCATTTAGTGGTTGCATATGAAATCAAGCATTAACCTCTACTACCCTGTAACACCCCAAAAAGTTAGATGTTGTGACCAAGTCGTTTTATTTTGTTTAGAATATTTTAGCATGATGAATGATGTCTAAAATAATAAATTTAATCTAGTTATGAATTGTTATAAAAAAAAATTATAACATTATGAATGAAAGAAAAACATGACCTAACTAGAGGGACTAGATGTGAATATATGGTAACTAAATTAGAGAAAAAGAAAGTGCGGGAAGAGGTAGGTGTGTGTGTCCGTGTTTTAGAGAGGAGGAGGAAGGGGAAGAACTTCACTTTAATCAAAAGTCTAAAATCTAACAAATTGAAGACGCAAATCAACACCAATCTTATGCATGAACATTGATTTAGAATCATCTAAGCTTGTCTAACAAGTGGTAAGTCATAATTTGTAAGTTTGTGGAGTTTTGATGTAATGAGAAGATGTGAAGGAGGTTATATATTATGTGTCAAGTATGTATAATGAGAAATTGAATATGGAACCCTTGTTAGGAAACATATGTGATTGCTAATTTGTATCAAATTGATGGGTTTATGTAATTTATAGAAAATCCCCATGAATCATGAAATGGGTTTTGAGTTATGATTGTAGAAGATGAAGTATTAGATAAGACTTATGTTAACAAGTTGTCATGATTGTAGATTTAACGATTATCGTTGAAGAAATTTGTGATATTGAGTATAAGTGAAATTTTGTGTAGTAGAAAAAGGTATATAATAACATGACAAGTTGTAGATTCTAAACATTTTGATAGATGCACACCAAGTGCTCGATGAAATGCATTAGTTGATAAATGTATGAATTATGATGATTATTGATATTGTTTAAAGTTTAGAATGTGAGGAATCTTTGTATGAAATAGAATGGATTGTTAAAATTAAAGAATGAATGTGTTGAATGTAGGCGTGAAGGAGGAAAGTTTCAGCGGCCAGAAACTTCAAGCCTCACAAGAGGGAGGTACGTTACTTGTACGATTAAAGTTTACTTGTAGTAATGTTTATTGATATATATTGTGGTATTCGTAATACGTTATAGAATGGTCATGTAATAAACCCATCACTAACGGGTCAAAGAATAAGAATGTTATGTTTAGAATGAATATATATATATATATATATATATATACGAATTTGGTGTAAGGGGGCCACACTAAAAGAATGTATGTTGGAATGTTATGTAGTCGAACCGTATGAACGGGTCGTACTAAAAGAATGTATGTTGGAATGTTATGTAGTCGAACCGTATGAACGGGTAAAAGAATGTATGTTGGAATGTTATGTAGTCGAACCGTATGAACGGGTCGCACTAAAAGAATGTATGTTGGAATGTTATGTAGTCGAACTGTATGAACGGGTCGCACTAAAAGAATGTATGTTGGAATGTCATGTAGTCGAACCGTATGAATGGGTCGCACTAAAAGAATGTATGTTGGAATGTTATGTAGTCGAACCGTATGAACGGGTCGTACTAAAAGAATGTATGTTGGAATGTTATGTAGTCGAACCGTATGAATAGGTCGCACTAATAGAATGTATGTTGGTATGCTATGTAGTCGAACCGTATAAACGGGTCGCACGAATAAAATGTATGTTGAAATGTTATGTAGTCGAACCGTATGAACGGGTCGTACTAAAAGAATGTATGTTGGAATGTTATGTAGTCGAACCGTATGAACGGGTCGTACTAAAAGAATATATGTTGGAATGTTATGTAGTCGAACCTATGAACGGGTCGCACGAATAGAATGTATGTTGAAATGTTATGTAGTCGAATCGTATGAACGGGCCGCACGAATAAAATGTATGTTGGAATGTTATCTAGTCGAAACGTAGGGAATACACCAAACAACTAGAATAAGATATTTAAGAATGTTTGTATAAATAACTTAATGAGAATGGGCTGGATTATGGAAGTAAAATAAGGAATGCGAATTTGATAGTTGGAAGTTAAATGTTGTACATACATGTAGAATTAACTTTGGTTGTTGTTGTTGTAATGTAGGTAAAGCCGTACTCTAACGACATGCTACGCTCGGAACGAACACACTCCATGATGCCCTTTACGCGCTTCCGGTTTATGTTTAGTGTCAATGGGTCAGACTACTTTTGGATTGTAAACGTCGTTTTAAAAGTTTATGTCTGTTGTAAGTAAGATTAAAGTTTATACTTTAAATATGTTAGATTTTGGTCAAAACTTATATTAAATTATGAAAGTTCAAAATTTTAGCGTTTTTACATGACGTTTGACCATTGCGAAATTTTGGGCGTTTCAAGTTGGTATCAGAGCCAAGGTTTGAGGGATCCAAGTACCAGGTCGGAGTACTTGAACTCAAACCGAGAGCTCTTGCAGGCGTGTATGTGTTCCCTCCGAGGCGTAATGCAAGTAAGTGCTTTTAAGGTTTAAAGATTACGCATATGGGAAACGAAACGGGATGGGATTTTTAGAATGTGGCTAGGAATGGTTAGATTAATGGTGATACTAGAGGTTACAGAACAGTTTCGGTTGAAACGGGACTCGAAAACAGGTCATACAAGCAAAAACAAGAACGAACAACGTCAGCGGAATAGACAAGGCGTCGCCGACGCTGCCCCAGGCCGTCGCCGACGCTACCCCAGGCCGTCGCCGACGCTGCCTTCTGCCCCGACGACTAAAATCTGTCTACATAAAAAAAAAAAAAAAAGACTGGCGTCGCAAGTTTACCTGGTGCGTCGCCGACGCCACTTGTAGGCCTGCAATACTGTTTTTGATGATTTTTCGTGTCACGAGCCCCGTACCTCCTAAAACCTGTTCCATGAAACCTCTAGACCCCCGAAAAGTGGTAAAAACTGATAAGAAGTCGTGCAAATTAATTGTGCTATGTTAAGATGTTTCAGGAACAAATGTTTCGGAAGGAAGATTGAGAATGTATGAAATAATAAGTTTGCCGACTTTATGATGGCACATAGGAACTTCGTGGTCGCTTTTGGCCATGCGGTAGTAAGAAAGCATGTGAATCGAATTGTATTACGTTAAGATGCCTGGGTAACAAAGATGGTTTAAACTAAAAGTTGTGAATGTAGATAATAACAAGTCCACCAACCCTACAATAGAACAAAGGTGCATGGAGACTCGTTATGGTCCCACAGTGGTAAAAATAATTATCAAGAAACAAGTAATGATGTATTGGATCGAGGTGTGAATGGATGAAAAAATGCAATTTGCTAATGTAAATATGTTTATGTAAATGACAGTGAAATCTTATGTAATTGATGGGTGAACGAGTATAGGATGTAACCATTAGGTAACATGTGAAATATATTTTAGATGGAATACATGTAACAATTTTGGTTGGTTATGTGATTTAGTAAAAAAAAAGTGTGCATTAGAATATGGTACCCTATATTGGAGTAGTATGATGTTCACCATATGTTTGAATACTTAAGTGAAATTGAGAAGTAAATATATACTGAATGTGAAGCTTATGAGATCAATAGATGGGGATGAAAATCGGAATGACGTTGCGTTAGCTAAGTATGAGATATACTAGATGTGAAGATATGAAAATGCTGACATGCATAAAAATGTTATACTTGACGATTACATGAAGGCACGAGTCTAGTATTTGGATTGCGGATTGCGCGCCTGGCTAGTGCGCGAGAAGCATATGACACTCGTGTGACTATGATAATCGTCACATGAATGTCTGGTAGATTTGGGAAGTAGGTGATGTGTAGGTGAAAGAAGTTGTAAGACTCTCAAGAAAATGAAGGTATTAGGTGAGAACGAAAATGTTTGAACCCGTAAGTAAGTACGGATCAAACAAGTGAGAATGAATGCTGAGAATGAAAAACAGCTCGAATCCATTGATGAGTACGAATCGAACTTATAAGAATGAAAGGTAAAAATGAAAAGATAAACCCGTAGGTGAGTACGGATTTAACATGTATGAATGGAAAGTTAAGTCCGTAGGTTAATATGGATTGAACGAATAGGAAAGAAAAGTTAAAAAATAGTAAGGATCGGGTGAGAAAGATCGAGGGAAATTTTCGTAAGAAAAACTAAAATGATGAAATGTTGTTTTCGTAAGTAGGTTCGAGCAAAAGGAAAGTACAAACGTGAACCGACATTTATATGAATACAATAAGTGAGAATATACAGTTTGACCTTAAGAAGTCAGACCGCAGAAATTTGACAAACTTTAATGAACTGTAAAAGATTGTATGTAAGAAATGAAATGTGTAATGAGGTATAGCATGTAAATAAGAAATTGTGAGAGAAATATAGGTGAATAAACACCGAATAGGATGAATATTTAAATGAAATATGCTAAGCGTTAACTTTTGCGAATGAGAATGGTAGAATGCTTGAAGTGATAAAGCTAGTAGATCGGGCGAAAGGATGTTCATGAGCAGAAACTCATCACATGGATGGATGGTGTCAAGCTAGTTATGGTATGGACTTGTGAAGAAGTGGGCCAATCCGAGTCGCGGATCGTTGCTTTATGCAACGAAATCAAGGATAGTAAAATGTTTAGCTCAGACAGTAAGAATGTGTAGATTGAATTTTTACTTATGAATGAAATAAATGGTGGGATAAGTATGGTATGGTATGGTATTGAATGTGTGACTTCTAACGGTCAACGTAAGAAGGAGTTTATGTCATTAGAAGGAAATCTCAAATTCCTTGAGTGAAAAATTTGAAGTATTGGTTAAACGCTCGTACGATGAACCCGCGCAACATATTTACTTAAGTAGAATAAGTAGTGCGTGAAGAGAGCTAATAATAAAGTACTCATATGAACGAAATGAGTTGAGGTTAAACCTAAGGGTGTGCATAGTACAAGTAACGGTAGCAAACGTAGAATGATGCTTAATTCTCGAGTCAAGTATGAAAAGAGTAGTTTATGGTATGCTTTAGGAGTTTGTACTCCATACTTGATTGGTGTGGTGCACACCATATGTCGGGCTAGTTTCATAATGTTAATTTAGAAATGAATGTGCACTAAACATATAGCTTGTGGACTTACTAGTAAAGGATGATGTTGGGATTAAGTTAAATTGCTTACTTGAATGTAGTTGACAAATGTAGTATTGTGAGAGCATTAGTATATACTGAATGGATTATCTATGTGTATTGTTAATTGGTCATGTGTTTGTATGTGTCCTAAATACATGAATATGAAATGTATATGGTGTCGCTAGTATGGTATACTATATAAAGATGGACATAAGTGTCTAAGTTGGAAATTAGTATGCTTGATCGCTGACCTTTTGAAAAGTCAACGAATATGTGAGTAGCATGGTTAGACATATTAATATGTTGTGGGATTATGAAGAAACATGTGATAACAATACCCATGATGGAATGTCGCAATAAATGTATATACGTGATCTAATTTCCTCTATGATGATAAAATATATATATACTTAGGAGGAATGAAAATGATGAAATATTGTAATAAGCTCGAGAAGAGCACCTTCCGCACCAAAAGTGAAAGTAATAGATCTAGCATGGCTTGTAAGTTGAAAAGTGGTAGCAATCGATTCATATGATTAATAAAAGCATGAAACGTGGATTGTTTAAAAGGAAATGTATGAATAAAACATAGGGTTATGTTTGTTCACAAATGAAGTCGATTTATGAACCACAAGGGACTTCATGTTATAGTGCACATTTTTAATGAATAAACTAATGAAAGTTAGAAGTAGACTCGGTCTAGTAGTGATGAAATAGGTTTCGGGGACGAAACCTTCTTTAAGGGGGTTAGACTTGTAACACCCCAAAAAGTTAGATGTTGTGACCAAGTCGTTTTATTTTGTTTAGAATATTTTAGCATGATAATTGATGTCTAAAATAATAAATTTAATCTAGTTATGAATTGTTATAAAAAAAAATTATAACATTATGAATGAAAGAAAAACATGACCTAACTAGAGGGACTAGATGTGAATATATGGTAACTAAATTAGAGAAAAAGAAAGTGCAGGAAGAGGTAGGTGTGTGTGTCCGTGTTTTAGAGAGGAGGAGGAAGGGGAAGAACTTCACTTTAATCAAAAGTCTAAAATCTAACAAATTGAAGACGCAAATCAACACCAATCTTATGCATGAACATTGATTTAGAATCATCTAAGCTTGTCTAACAAGTGGTAAGTCATAATTTGTAATTTTGTGGAGTTTTGATGTAATGAAAAGATGTGAAGGAGGTTATATATTATGTGTCAAGTATGTATAATGAGAAATTGAATATGGAACCCTTGTTAGGAAACATATGTGATTGCTAATTTGTATCAAATTGATGGGTTTATGTAATTTATAGAAAATCCCCATGAATCATGAAATGGGTTTTGAGTTATGATTGTAGAAGATGAAGTATTAGATAAGACTTATGTTAACAAGTTGTCATGATTGTAGATTTAACGATTACCGTTGAAGAAATTTGTGATATTGAGTATAAGTGAAATTTTGTGTAGATAGAAAAAGGTATATAATAACATGACAAGTTGTAGATTCTAAACATTTTGATAGATGCACACCAAGTGCTCGATGAAATGCATTAGTTGATAAATGTATGAATTATGATGATTATTGATATTGTTTAAAGTTTAGAATGTGAGGAATCTTTGTATGAAATAGAATGGATTGTTAAAATTAAAGAATGAATGTGTTGAATGTAGGCGTGAAGGAGGAAAGTTTCAGCGGCCAGAAACTTCAAGCCTAACAAGACGGAGGTACGTTACTTGTACGATTAAAGTTTACTTGTAGTAATGTTTATTGATATATATTGTGGTATTCGTAATACGTTATAGAATGGTCATGTAATAAACCCATCACTAACGGGTCAGAGAATAAGAATGTTATGTTTAGAATGAATATATATATATATATATATATACGAATCTGGTGTAAGCGGGCCACACTAAAAGAATGTATGTTGGAATGTTATGTAGTCGAACCGTATGAACGGGTCGTACTAAAAGAATGTATGTTGGAATGTTATGTAGTCGAACCGTATGAACGGGTCGCACTAAAGGAATGTATGTTGGAATGTTATGTAGTCGAACCGTATGAACGGGTCGTACTAAAAGAATGTATGTTGGAATGTTATGTAGTCGAACCGTATGAACGGGTCGCACTAAAGGAATGTATGTTGGAATGTTATGTAGTCGAACCGTATGAATGGGTCGCACTAAAAGAATGTATGTTGGAATGTTATGTAGTCGAACCGTATGAACGGGTCGTACTAAAAGAATGTATGTTGGAATGTTATGTAGTCGAACCGTATGAATAGGTCGCACTAATAGAATGTATGTTGGTATGCTATGTAGTCGAACCGTATAAACGGGTCGCACGAATAAAATGTATGTTGAAATGTTATGTAGTCGAACCGTATAAACGGGTCGTACTAAAAGAATGTATGTTGGAATGTTATGTAGTCGAACCGTATGAACGGGTCGCACGAATAGAATGTATGTTGAAATGTTATGTAGTCGAATCGTATGAACGGGCCGCACGAATAAAATGTATGTTGGAATGTTATCTAGTCGAAACGTAGGGAATACGCCAAACAACTAGAATAAGGTATTTAAGAATGTTTATATAAATAACTTAATGAGAATGGGCTGGATTATGGAAGTAAAATAAGGAATGCGAATTTGATAGTTGGAAGTTAAATGTTGTACATACATGTAGAATTAACTTTGGTTGTTGTTGTAATGTAGGTAAAGCCGTACTCTAACGACATGCTACGCTCGGAACGAACACACTCCATGATGCCCTTTACGCGCTTCCGGTTTATGTTTAGTGTCAATGGGTCAGACTACTTTTGGATTGTAAACTTCGTTTTAAAAGTTTATGTCTTTTGTAAGTAAGATTAAAGTTTATACTTTAAATATGTTAGATTTTGGTCAAAACTTATATTAAATTATGAAAGTTCAAAATTTTAGCGTTTTTACATGACGTTTGACCATTGCGAAATTTTGGGCGTTTCATACCCTCACCAACCATCGAACTAGTATCCGTCTTGGATGAACAAGATAAAGAAACTGAAGAATATGATGATGAAATTGAGCGAAATGGGGATTGGGTTTGTGTGACTTGTTACCATGATGATGTTTCAATTGTTGAAGATCGTCTTGTTGTTGTTGAAAAATCGGTGGTGGATGTTGTGGTATTGACGGTGTAGTGGTGGTGGTGACGGTGGAGGTACAGCGGTGGTGGGTGTTGTGGTGGTGACGGTGAAGGTGCAGCGGTGGTGGTGACGGTGGAGGTGCAGCGGTGGTGGGTGTTGTGGTGGTGACGGTGTAGTGGTGGTGGCGACGGTGGTGTTGACAGTGGAGGTATGGTGGTGGGATGAAGATGGTTTAGGTAGAGGGAGAGAGAAGAAGTTCTGGAGAATTTGGTTATGACTTAGGACCTGATATTCATCTAGAGAATATATATATAATAAAATGGTTTTTTTAATTAAAAGGGTAATTTGGTCATTTAACAAAAGTTAACAGAATAATTTTAACAATGTTAGAAATTTGGACTCAAATGGTTAAAGAAAATGCTTATAGGGACTCAGGTCGTTAAACTTTTTGCTTTTGGACTCAACTAGTTAAAACACATAAAACACAGGGACTCAAAAAGTAATTTACCCTATAATATAATATGAATTTTTGACCTATTTTCTCATTGGTAGATGCATTGCACTTGTAAATGGTTAACGATTATACATTGCTGCCGGCGTGGGAGAATCACAACTTCGTTGTTCTACAATCCACATTATAGCTTTGAGAAATGTTGTGTATATTCCAAGTATTTAGAAATCTGCAATATATGTTAGTACAGCAAATGAATAAGTTGAATACTTGGTTCATTTAAATCGCTTAATACTTACTATGCGAGTGACTTAGGCCACCTGGTATACTCTAACACCTATATGTGTTAATCCTAGTTGACATCCGTTAACACCTGTTAAACCGCTCCTGAAGCGTGTTAAGAGACATTAAAAGTTTCACATGTTAAGAAGTTAACTAAGAGAGAGAAGGAGAGAATCAAGCATTGCCAAATTTGCACACACACACAACAACAACATGCTATATATATATATATATATATATATATATATGTATTTTAATTAATTTTAAGGGGCGTTAATGGAGTTAAACCATTTTCTTGGTGTGCGGTGAAGTGAAAGAGGGTCAAGTAGAAGTAGGTGATGTGGTGCCTACGTGTAGTTAAGGGGCGTGAAAGTATACCCGATAGCCTTAGGGGCTGTTTGTTTACATCTTAATGAGGCTCTTAATGGTTCAAACCTCTTACTGGTTCAGCACTTAATGGTTCAGATTGTATGTTTCACGAGCAGATGTATGAATAATTCAGACATTTGCCTCTGAATGGTTAAGATTTATACATAGTCTGAATGGTTAAGACCTCTAATCTGACTTAGTTAGACATTTGCCTCTGAACTGTTAAGCATTATACAGGCTCTTAATGGTTTAGACCTCTTACTGGTTCAACACTTAATGGCTCAGACCTCTTACTGGTTCAACACTTAACCATTCAGATGTTGCCAAACAACCCCTTACTGTTACTAATTGCTGGTAATGCATGAATCACATGATGTTTATGATAGAGCCTTATTATTTCAAGAAAGTGTTCCTATTAGACGTTGGTCTAATTGTGTTTTATTGCCATTTATCTGATAAATATGACACTCTTCGGTTTTAATAAAAAAATCTTCATTTTAGTCGACTTTTGGCTTAAGTTATAAATTAGACTTTTGGCTTTTGTCCCTCTCTTAATCACCTAAGAAGTGTTTTGGTACGATATTGAACAATACAGATAAATTTTCCAGTTATGCCGAAAAAATGTGTACTTGGGTAGGGGTGAGCAGAAAACCGAAATAACCAAACCATAATCGAAATAACCAAAGAAACCGAACCGAAACAAAAACCGATGGTTTGGTTTTCGGATTTTTAATAACCGAAAATTTCGGTTCAGTTTTCGGATAACCATTTTTAATAAACAAAAAAAAAAAAAAAAAAAAAAAAAAAAACAGAACCGATAGGTTACAATCCATATATTTTTATGTTTAAGTTGTTTAATTGTTTAACCCAATGCTAGTGAAAATTGTTAATTTTATTCTTAAATATACTAAGTGTTCAAAATAAAAACATTACATGTTTATTTATAATTTAAATGATTTATTTATTACCTACAAAAATAACAAAATCTATATATATATATATATGATAAAAAGAAAAGTGAATGAACAGTATTTTCTTATTATATTCATTTAATAGACTATGAGGTATGGGGCGAGGGTTGGGGTGTGGGTTGGGTATAAATGCCCAAATTACCACCCCGGGTGGGTTTGGGTTTTGGCATGGCCCCTTAGGCGGGAGTTTTAGCCCGGGCGTTGGGCATGCCTAGCGGTCATTCGTGCCCGGCTTTCATTGGCTGGGTTGGCTAGGCCATAGCGGCAAGATTTAAATTTTAAAAAATAACTGTTTGGCCAAGCCAAACGGTTCACCCAAATCACTATAAAACCCCTCAACCCCACCGCCTGTCTACATCGCTACCCCAACCCTTCACTCCACCTACCCGAACCCGCTACCCACACTTGATACCGGCACAACGTAATGAAGGGCCGCCAACCCGGTGAGACCCGTTACTTGCCGGAAGCTTTCGCTAGCTACCGACACAACGTGGGGAACGACCGGCACAATTTAAACGCGTGCCAACACAAGTGGCGCGAGCTACGACCGAAGCTCGACCGTTTTAAAGCCTACTACGATAGCGTCCCGGGCGGTGATATAAGTCACGAAGACCGGGTGGCGGTGGCCAACATCGAGTTCCGAGGCAAGGAGCGGAAGCCGTTTGACAAGCTCGCCCTGTTCGAAATCTACTTAACGTTTTAGGCTTTTTTTTTGTAATTTTTTTTGTAGAATTTTATAATTTTTAGGAACTTTTAATAATAATTTTAGGCTTTCTTTTAATTTTGTGTGTATTTTTTAATTTTAGTTTTTTTTAATTTTTATAAAACTGGCCAACCCACGCGGGCTAGCCACGCCCCGCCATACCGACTCAACACGTCACTCACCAGCGGGGGGCTCGAAGTCCACGAGTCAACCCATGCCCCAAACCCCCACCCCACCATACCCCACGGTCGAAAACACCAATGTCTTTCGCGCAACGCGCGTTATTGAAAAACACTAGTATATGATAAAAATCAAACTAAATGAACAGTGAATTTAGGGTATATTAGAATATGGAGTATGGGGCGGGGGTTGTGGCGTGAGTTGGGTACAAACGCCCAAGTCACCACCCCGGGTGGGCTTGGGTTTCGGCGTGGCCCCTTGGGCGGGGGTTTCAGCCCGGGGGTTGTGGCGTGGGTTGGGTACAAACGCCCAAGTCACCACCCCGGGTGGGCTTTGGTTTCGGCGTGGCCCCTTGGGCGGGGGTTTCAGCCCGGGGGCGGGGGTTGTGGCGTGGGTTGGGTACAAACGCCCAAGTCACCACCCTGGGTGGGCTTGGGTTTCGGAGTGGCCCCTTGGGCGGGGGTTTCAGCCCGGACGTTGGACGGGGCTATCAAGATGACATGGCGGGATCTCATTGGCCAAGACAAGTAGCCGTTTGGGCTAGCCGTTGGCCAACGGCTATGTGTTTAAAAAAAAAAAATTATTCACTATAAATACTTACACTTCTATTCATTTTTTACCACAACTACTCCACCTCTTCTATAATCATCTCTTTCTTATTTTAAAAAAAAATTCTCATCCAACCACAATACGAAAAATGAATCCTCATAATCGTGGTTTTGACCCGAACAATCCGTGGGCATTCCAAGAAACACCTAGCCCAACATCCAATCGTCCAATTGCTCCCTTTTTAATACACTCCACGATGTCGGATATGGCTGGTTACGCATCGTTTATCTCGAATCGTTTGAAGAATGATATCGGTCGAAAACACCAATGCCTTTCGCGCGACGCGCGTCATTGAAAAACACTAGTTTAATGTAAAAGTTAAATGATCTTCAAATTTTAATAAAAACTTTGGAGAAACATAAAAATAGATTAGAATATTAGGTTTATATAAACAATATTAATTAAAGAGATTAACTATAATAACTTAAATGTAAACATATAAGAAAGATTATTATATTTTAAATTATACTTTTTATTTTTTTGTATCTTACATAATTTTGTTTCAAAAACTAAAATAACAAAAAAACCGAACCGAACCGACGTAAAAACCGAAACCTAAAAAACCGAAATTAAATGGTTTTAAAAAACAAAAACCGACATGTCGGTTTCAATTTTGGTTTTACCCAAAAACCAAACCGAACCAAAGCATTCCCTATAGTTGGGTATTCAAATGCTTAAAAAACCTACATACTGTGGACAAAAAACTTATATATTGTGGAGTATACATAAAAAAATAAAATATTTCTTCAAGGGATGTAAAGTTTTATGATTTTTTTTAAAGAACTAAAGGTATTTTCCCAACAAAAGATTGTCTTCGAAAAAGATATTTTTTAATGGCTAAAATTATCACATTTGCCTTTTTCAGAATGTAAACTCACAACCATTCGGTCAAGAATACACCACTTTACTACCATACTATACAAAAATACAATCCTGGAGAAGTTTTGCCAAAGTTTTTGAAAAATGAAAATTCCAATAACGAAGGAGAGGGCTCTCTCTTTTGAATGACAATTATTATCCCTCCTATATTTTACATCAATAATTCTAAATTAATCGTTTTCTTGCTTAGTTTTGCACCTAGAATCACTCCTTTAAGATGTATATGCCTCAGTGCCTTGACAGGATAGTTGTGAAGGTGAGAATAGTGTTTGAAAAAAATATGGTGTTTAATTTTCTATACTTTTTTAGGATTTTAATTGGGTTAAAATATTTTTCATATATCGTCATGAATAAAAAATATATGTGTGTCTCTACTAACTTCACGAAAGATGCCACGAAGCTATCCATAACAAAACCATGTTTCTCGGTGATATCACAAAGAATTCATAGACCCTTACCTTTTTCAAAATGACATCACGAAACATGAAAAAACATTTGCCTTGCCTGTTTTGCACTCTGCACGCACTAGTTGGCCTGATGTCATAGCAAGAAGTTTTTTTTTTTTTTTTACCGACAAATTTCTTTTTATTCTTGTGGGACTTGAACACAAAACCTCCATCTCCTAAGGTGTTTAAAGGTTTTTCCCTTTATCAATAGACCACCACCCTATTGGTGTTTTTTTTTAATATTACTTATCGAATAACTAAGAAATTTAAAAAAGCTCGTGAACAGCTCATTTGAAATCGATTCTACTGTGAGTGAGCCGGGTTGGCGCAATTTGTAAACGAATCAAGTTCAAGTTGACTCTGGACCGACTCAAACCAGCTGGCTTGTTAGGACATATCCAACCTTGTGGGAGGAGGGTTGCTCGTCACCTAAGAAAAATAAGTTTATGTACAATATATAGTAATGGAACCGGGTGTTATCCAACCTTATGGGAGGAGGGTTGCTCGTTGACTAGTTGCCAAAGGCTTTCATCAAACTGAAGGAATAGATTATGCTGATACATTCAGTCCAGTTGTTAAACCCACAACTATTTGAGTAATTCTATCTGTAGCATTCTCACGTCATTGGATTATCATGCAAGTTGTTGTCAGTAACGCTTTTCTTAATGGGGTATATCTGAAACTATCTACATGACTCAACCACCAGGGTTTGTTGACTCTACGCGTCCTCATCATGTTTGTCTCCTAAAAAAAGGCTTTATATGGTCTAAAACAAGCTCCACGCGCATAGAGCAATGTGTTTCTAATACATCTTTGTTTGTTTATTGCCATGACTCAGTGGTTTGCTATATACTTGTTTATGTTGATGACATTATTATTACCGACAGTTCCTCTAACTTTGTTACAGATTTGATAAGTCGTCTTAACTCTCGCTTTGCTTTGAAGGATCTCGGTAACTTAAGTTCTTTTTTGGGAATTCAGGCAACCTTGTCGAACGACACACTTCATCTCTCTCAGCAATGCTATCTTCTTGATCTTCTTCAATGTACTGGTCTCAGTCAATGCCAATCGCTACCTACTCTTGTAAGCACTAGACGCCAATTATCTTGGCTTTCTGGAACGCCGTTACCTGATCCTTGGTTATACCAAAGTATCGTAGGGGCTCTTCAGTACCTAGTTTTGACTCGACCTGAAATTGCATATGATGTTAGTAAAGTCTAGGGCTGGCATATCGTGTATACCCGTACACGATAAGACACGACACGATAAGACACGATAAGACACGAAACGCCATACACGAACACGACACGATAAGGTTTCGTGTCCATTTTTTCAAACACGAACACGAACACGACACGATGTACACGAAAATTACCTGTTAGTACCTGTTAACGAAGACTAGAATAATCACATATTTAGAACCCGTTTAGTGAAACAAAACTCGCCAAAAGTTCACAAACAGCTTAAATAATCTATAAACACCGAATACTTAACAAGTTTAAAACAAAAATCCATAAACGACAAATCACAAAAGACTTGATAATTCAAAACATCCATTAAATACAAATTCAAATTTCCCATGGTTCTCTTCTTAGATCTTTAATTCCAACAATTCAAACCTGCACATAATTGTACTCATATTTAGCATTGACAATTGGACATAAAGCGAGTAATTTTAATTTATCAAACATTGACATTTGGAGTAAGTACCTTATGATTGTTCATTGTTTTTTAGCAACACTACTCGAAGCATTTGAAGTGGTTACCTTAGAATTGTTCATTGAGTTTGAAGCATACAAGAAACTATAATCAAGGGGCTGCATAAAAAATAATACCAATATTGAACCAAAAGCCATAAAAATTAGATGAACATATATAGGACTTCTTATCCTTCTTCTTTCCCACCTTCTTTTGAGAATCACTCATATTGAATTTCTTAATCTGTTAGAAAGCATTCAATCTGTTAGAAAGCATACAAGAAACTATAATCAAGGGGCTGCATCAAATTCATAACATAAACTATAAACAAAAAAGTACCAAAGTTATCTAAAAAAAAATTAAAACAAATACAAGAAAAACCTTTTTAATTATGTACTGATGGAATTAAAAAATTACAAGACTTAATGACTTTAAGTCCTTAAATACTATCGGAAAGTTCCGATGACATTTAAATCGAAGAAGGAGCTTTTCTTTAAGCTTTCTAGTCCACTTCTTACTGATCGAGGCCTCAAGGTATTTACAGAGATATACATAAGTGTTTATCTAAGAATAAATTGTGTCTCAACATTCAGTTTTTCAAAGGAAAACATCAAAACATTTATAAAAGTTATCATATACACAGTTTTTGATACGTACTTTAAACCGCGGAGTGGATGGCGGATGGCCGGCTGTGGAACGGTGGATGCAGGCGGACAGTGCAGCGAGTGGATGGCCGGCTGTGGAGCAGTGGATGGCCGGCTGTGGAGCGGTGGAAGGCCGGCGGCGGAGCAAGTGGATGACCGGTGGTGGAGACTGGAGCGATGGAGAGTTGAGAGAGTCAGAGAGATTAGGGTTTGCTTTTTTTTGAAGTGGAGAAGGATCTGGATCTGGATGGATGTCGCCACCTATTTGACTATTATATTTTTTATTTAATTATTTAATTAAAATGAAAATGTTAACATGTATTAACATGTATCTAACAGGTAAACAGGTATCTAACCTGTTTAGACACGAAAATTAACAGGTAGTTTCGTGTCTACCTGTTTAGTACACGATACCTGTTAAGGTCATACACGATACCTGTTAAGGTCGTGTAGGTTCGTGTCGTGTATTCGTGTATCGTGTAAAAATTGCCAGCCCTAGTAAAGTCTCTCAGTTTCTACAAACACCTACTGATCGTCATTGGATTGCTGTTAAATGCATTCTTCGATACCTTTAGGGTACTCTCTCACATGGCTTAAGCATTCATCGGTCTTCCAATTTTTCTCTCAATGCCTATGCTGATGCAGATTGGGTAGGATGCCCAGATGATCGGCGATCTACTACAGGATATTGTGTCTTCATGGGGCCTAATCTGATTAGTTGGAGTTCCAAAAAACAACATACAGTAGCTAGGTCAAGTACGGAAGCGGAATATCATGCTCTTGCCCACACAGCAACAGAAGTTCGTTGGCTCCAATCCTTGCTATCTAAAATTTTCGTGCAACCTACAAGTTCTCCCACCATATGGTGTGACAACTCTCGCAACCCTCATGGTGCAAGACGGTAAGAGATACGAAGAATCAGGGCTGCCTCTGGCATGAGATCAAACTGAGAGTCTGTCTAATAGTTGTGGAAGTAAACCTGATAGTTCCTCCCGTACCATGCTGAGTGGATTCACGAACAATTGGTGGATCCTCGATCTCTTTTCTTAGCCCAAACATTAGTAACGGTTGCCAACATAGTGGGGTAGTCCCTCCGTAGACGCTTTCTGGCTTTCATTGATGATATGATGCTAACCTTCACACCACGTATAACTGCGCGATATCTAGATAACCAATCCATACTAACTACTGCATCGAACTATCGAGGATGGCAGAAAGAAGGTCGACGTCGAACACTTGTCCCACAAGGTCGAGTTTACATCCCAACAGACATATAAGGTTTCATTTGACTTGCCCTTAGTTGATTCCACAACAGGTTCGGTTTCAAGAAGCATCAGGGTTAAGCAGAACAGTGACGAAGTGATTAGTTACCAAGAACATGTAGGCCACCATGTTGTTATAACCCTGGCGTCACCCACGCCAATCCTAAATGTCCCTCTATGAGCATCATTTCCCGCGTGGTTGTACTCGTTGCGAGGATTTCTAGTACGGCCGTCGTTCCCTTGGTTGTTGTCGTTTGATTTAACAACGGTCACTCCATGTCGTAGGCACCTTCATTTTCCATACTGTTGGTTACCATTACCAATACCTTAATGTTGCCGTGACTGTTGCCTCTAATGTTGTTGTTTGAAACGGAGCTCTACGATCTTTCACCGACAGGGTCCACCTCTTCACATTCCATTCTACAGTCAGTTGTCATTGCTTATGTCCTGATTGGTTCATAAAGGTTGACTCCCATCAGTCGCTGACTAGGGTTGGTGATTCGATTGCAGTCACTTTGCTGGTGTTCGTTGCCGGTAATCAGGGTTGTCCAATTACTGAGGTCGGTAAAATACCACGCTCACCCTTTTGTCCATCGATCTAGCAAGTCGATTGAGTAATACGTGGTATGCTGCGAGAGTGTTGCAGAAGTGATCACACTTCGGAGTCTAAGACGTCAATACATAGAGTTCCATCAAACGAAGAGAAGCGAGAAAGGTATAAACCAACTCAAGGACGTTCGTGCAAGCACCTAACATCCTACACGTTTCGCTAGGCGTTCAGATGTGTGTTCAAGTATTACTCGATAGCATCGAGATTCGTAAGGGTTCAGAAAGGAGTGAAAAGATCATGTTCGAGTAAGAAACAATCACTGCTATGGCTCCTATAGACTGTTATGCTTCACATCGATCAAATAACAGAACGAAACCCCTTTTTCACTTGTTAAGCCTCACTGGGACTCGCATGCACCCCACATTAGTATTATGTGTGCACCCACAATAATATTGTGATTTGCATGCTCATCTCAGCTCCTCCTAACTCATGTCAAATGGTTCCTCAAACTCGAATAGCAAACAAAGAGCATCACGAAACGTAAGTCATGAATGTTTAGGGAAATACCACCCTATCAGTCACATAACACATGCAAGTAATACATGAATTCATACTGTTGTGCTAAACGTTCAATCACATGCAATATCATATGTAAGTGTTCACTAGTTACGCAGTACAATGAGTATACGAGAGACGAACCTTGCAATCTAGAGCCGAGTGTCATGGTCGATTTCGGATCTGTTCGGTTATAGTCTGGTTTTATAAAGGTGTTTTAAAACCAAGTTCACTATAACCAGTGGCTCTGATACCAAACTGTCACACCCCCAAAATACCACCCATGGAATGTCCCTGTTAGGCGTGTGACGTAACAATAATGAGCCACTAATTACATTGAACGCGTACAAGTTTCAAAATAAAATCCTTAATTATTAATGTAAAATACCGTCAACGAGTTTAAATAAAAACCAACATGTTCAGCGGAAGCAAATAGTAAACCACGGTTAAACTGTTTCAAAAACCAATGTATGATATCAATAGTTCAATCACATAAATCCCTCCAGTCGACCCATGACCACTCCAGCTACTCCAGATAGCAAGTTCCAAATCCAAGACATCTAACGACCTACAAGCATGCAGACAAGTGTGTCAGACGAAGCTGGTGAGTTCAAAGTTTTGTTAACGCGTTTAGTTACCAGGTATGTGTATAAAACAGTTCAACAGTTCAATAGTTCAATAATTCAATAATTTGATTTGATGTTGTTATTAACTCGATTACCGCAGATGGCTACAAGATGTATTTGCCCAACCCCAATGTCTCTATCAAAACATTGGTCATGCTTTAAGGAAATTAGTTCACGCCTGTCCTCCCCGGTACGGTGTGAGGGTGCCAAACCTAATAGCGCTATCAACTAATAACCTCATTGCCTCCCCGGCAACTGTCGGTAGATGTAAGGGGTCTTATGTGATAGAAACTGAGTATAATAACAAACATCCCAATAAACAAGCGTTCCTCCCCGGAACGTTACCCGATATCCCTCCCCGGGATGCATGCTTGGAAAAAGAGCAGTGAACTCATCTTTGCTTTGCTCGGTAAATTAAAGTACTTGTTCCCAGTTAACCAACCAACCCTAACGTGATTACCAATGTCAGTCAGTTTTATATACACTTATGACACATATTCCTTGCATACAATGAACAAGTATCGAGCACACATTACACACATAACAATTTCGACATTATCATTCAATATCTAAATTCCATGTGTCAATCACAAAAGCTATAATAATATGTCTTTCCCACTAGGTTCTAATTTCAAGATCGTATAGTTTCTCAACAAAACAATTGCTAAGATTTAATCCCTTTGACTATTGTGACAACATGATTAAAATGTGCACAATGTTTGATGAGATCAAGATTTCAATTACACATAACCGTCATTTACTTATATGTGCACATGAATTGATGAAATCAAGATCACACATGCACATGACCGTGCATGACCGTCATTTACATATGTGTGCACATGGATTCATGAAATCAAGATCACAAATAAACGTGGCCGTCATTTGCTTATTCAAGGTTAACTAATCTTATCAAATCACTTCCACCATACATATTAATTATTCTGATCACTAACAAAATATTATTTAATCACATCATCAATTTTGTCATCACTAATTCGCTTGGCGTGCTGAGATGAACCGGGTGCCTACGGTTGAAGCACTTGGAAAAAGGGGAGTGGTGATAATCGATGACATGTGTAATTTTTGCAACGAAGGTCTTGATTCGGTGTCCCACATTTTTACTGCATGCCCGTTAGCCTTGGGAGTTTGGGAGAAAATTAGCTTTTGGTGCAGGATCCAAAACTTTTTTGTTTTTTCGTTCAGAGATTTATTAGAGATTCACAATATGGGAGACAAAGGGAAGACGGAGAGGGAAGCGGTTCACGGCATCATTCTCACTACGTGTTGGGTTCTGTGGAAAGCTAGAAATAACTTGAGGTTTAACCGGAAAAAGAGCAATGTGGACGAGATCTTCTGTGAGATAAGGGTCGTTAGTTTTTTCTGGTATAAACATAGAGCCAGGAAAGGTTTTTTAGATTGGAGGGATTGGTGTAAATTTGTAAATATGTAATCGTCTCTGGTTTCGGCCCGGTTTTCGGGTTCGGTGTTGTTAATGAAGTTTACTTTTCAAAAAAAAAAAAAAAAATCAATTTTGTAATCAAGCAATGCATATCATAGAATTACGATTCAAGTCTATATCAACAATTAATACATATTCATGAAGCCTCATAATCATCACTTAACATCACCCCTACCAATAGATCTTAATAGTTTGCCTATTGTTATGCATATTAGCCATGCCTCGGACGTACATGAAGTAGTCGAACAACATCAGATTTACCACTACTATTATTTACACAACACATGCACATAAGTTTGAAGTTTATAAGGTCTCATATACACAAGAACACATCAGTATCATACGTTCGCATACATATGTAATTTGTTACATCAGATTACACATAAACAAGATTATCATATAGGTATCAATATAAACACGGTTCCATTAACAGTTTGCATGATCACAACTAACCATATAGGTCTTGTCACTAGATATGTATAGCATACACAATTTAATCGCTAACAACCAACTACAAAACATAATCATCATATCACTTGCAAAAGAACTTACTAACCCAATAACTCGATCAACTGAATAGTGTCTCGTGAAAAAGGGGGGTCTTGTCTTCTTCCGTCACACAACAAATAGAGGGGGTGGGGGTAGGGTTGTTGACGAAACTATGAAACACTAGGATCGTTCATCCATGGTCTTTGATTCCTCGATTGGTTTATTGGCTGATGGTGTTGTCGCCTGACTAGGTCCTGCCTGTCTTGGTGACTCTTGAGTGGCTTCATCCTGGAGATGATACATGGCAGTAGCTAATTCAACAGTCTTCAGGACTACTTCGCCTATTCGCTGAGCGAATTTTGGCTGCTTGCTCAGATATCTGGGCGTCATCGTGATGAAGAGACATTCTTGAAGAAAAAGAAAGGCATAGGGAGAAACAGGTGAAAGATTATTGGACAATCAAAACAGAAAGATAACGCATGAAAATTGCGATCATTTGTTTGTTACCTAAGGCAAACAAATGAGACGGTGACTAATCAAAGTAAATGGGTCAAAAATAATGTATCGCGAAGACATGCTCGCCTATAAGTGAACACTCATCCCAAGAATTCCCAGGTAAGCACAACTGGTCTCGCGTCTGATGAGATGTATACGAAGTGCTTGCCTAGACAGAAAACCCAGAATACAGGCATTCACCCTTCCAGTTTGCACGTGTTCACATTATTTAAAACCCAAAACCTTGACGAAGTTTTGCAAACTCAAAGGGGTTCAAAACCATATACTAGAGAGTTCAAAACCTTACAATAGAGGGTTCAAAACCTAGTAATCAATCATCCTAGAACAGATGATTAGTTTTCAAAGCGGTTTTGAAATTTATGTTCTTGTTGTGGTCGTCGCCTAAGGATAGGTGACGGTATTGTTTTATGACTAAACGCAAGTAAACTCGCGTTAGGGTCCTAAGAAGGTTATAGACTAGGTCAAAGCATTACTAATAACCTAATTCCCTATAACCATTGGCTCTGATACCATCTTTTCTGTCACACCCCGACCGCGTAAAACAACAAATCGCGGCGGAAACATCGGGGCGTGTTGCAACAGAATTAATGTTTCATAACCATGGATACCAAAAAGTGTTTCGTTTTATTAAACATTGAATAATTACATCGTCTGGAAATCTAAATACACAAATTAAACATAGTCTATCATTGTTATTGAGTCACTAAGGCCTTGTCCAGTCCTATGTGAGCATGCATCTTATCAATCGATATCATTCAACAATACCTGAAACATATGTGAAAACGAGGTCAGCAAAGAAATGCTGGCGAGTACATAGGTTTTGTGAAAATAAGATTCATGACTTCTGTTTAAGAAAATGTTTAGTCATGAACCTTGTAATTTGCTTTGCCTTTGTAAATCATTTGAAAAAAATAATAAGTTCAGGTGATATGTATAATAAGAGAATAATGCACGATTAAATGAATAACCATGTAAAATGAGTTTGTATAAGATAAGTTGTTTGTAAATAAATGTCTTGTGAAAAGTATGTTACTTGTATAAAATGTTCTATGTCTCAAACTGAAATGATTCAAATAACGCTACAATATGTAATACCATACAAACATTTATATATAGGAAGTACCAGCGGCGTATCCACCATGCTTGTATCATATTACACATGCACCGTTACTCAAATTACTTACCCAAACAAACCACCAATGTAAGATGTCCATGTTTAAACAAATTGTCAAATGTATTGAATAATATAACAAAATGTTTATGTCAAGATGAAATCATGAAATGTATAACCAATGTCAATAATGTTTATGTGTCCAATGTAAATCATGTAATGTGTAACCAATGTGATTTGTATAAATAAGTGTAAGATTAAACAATTATCCTTATAGTAGCATATTAAAAGTATACTTTGGATTTGTAAGTAACATATTAAACTATGTTTTGGTTTCATAATTAACATATCAAAATATGCTTTAGATGTGATAAATAACATATTAAACTATGTTTTTGGTTTTGTAAATATATGTTGGTTTTGTACAATACCACACATGAGAGTATATTAAACTATACTTTAATAGTGTGATTTGAGAATTCATTCAGACCTGGTGCATCAAGATACACCTTTGAGACTATAGAAATACCACAAAGGCAATCCCTATTTGGATGGAGCAACAAATTGGTTTCAGACATTCCATGACAACAGGAATGGGGTGTCAAATCCTATAGCGCTATATCATACTAACAATCGGTCTGGTGAACATAAAATAAGTACAATTCAACAATTTATTTTATGTTCTTTGAGAAATCAATGTTTAAACCATAGTTAGTCATTCAGTTTTTCAAATGATAAGTAATAACATGTATAATCAATTATACTTTTGGAAAACATGAAAGTAACAGATAGGTACACATGCTTCACCCCAAAACAGTTTGGAAAACAGTAAAATAGGGGAACTATGTACTCACCTGAGAATGCTTAGAGGTCTTGAACAACAACCAAACAAAGCTTGAGGGAGCACGGAATCAGTCGGCAATCTAAAACTATATAAATATACCGGACTTAAATCGGGAGATCGGATAGGATGAGGCTTGGTAAACCAAATGAGTATTGGAACTCATATGATATGGTTTAACAAGGCCTACATACTACATTGAGACTAACCTAACATAATTGTTTACGACCCATTACGACCCGTTTAGGTAGCTTATGCTACTTTAACGCGTCGTTCGCGTGAAACGCGTTCGGACCGTCTAACTAGTCCTATGACAAGTGTTATATGCCTAAACATGTTACATAATCAGTTATGTGACAAAAGTTTAGGTTACATATGCTTAATTACCAATTATACATGAAAAGGGTATTCTGGTAATTTACCTAAGGCATATAAACTACCTATCATACAACTACTCAAACGATGTGACCATAGGGTATAACCTCGGAAGGTTATTCCCTACCTACTATGGTCACCTAATGTATTTGGTCGGATCCTAATGATCGACCAAATGGGTCGAGTTCGAAGGTATAGGCGATTTATTAGATCGCCTACCCTACGACCCTAGACAACGTGGTAATCAGTGGGCATAGTCCCAAGGGACTATGACCAACGTGATTACAATCACGTTGCGAAGTTCAAACGAACTTCGCATTGACCATAAGCTGGTCAACGCTGAAAGTCAAACAAAGTTTGACTTTCTGACTCTAAAAGCAATAAAATAAAGAAAAGAACGAAAGAATACTTACGAAGGGTCCCCGAATGCTAATCCCGATTCAAGAATCTCAGGTATGAAACAATGGTTTCAACTTAGAGGTTCTCAAATCAGAATTCTTGTAATTTTGAAGCATGGGGGGTGGGGTATTTATAGTAAAAGGTCCACCGTTAAGATCGTTTCATGGAAAACGTGCCTTAATCCCACCCGTACAAGTGCCAGGACCTTATGGTGACTAAAATGTGATCCTTATCAGATGACTAGACAAATGAGAATGTGTGGTGGTGGATCAAACAGCTGCAATCTGCTGTTAGAAACATTTAACCTGGTCAGAAGGTCTGACGCGGGCCGCCTAAGGATGTTAAGATCCTGAGGCGGGCCGCCTAGGAGTCACAGATCAGAACAAAGTTTCAGAAATGTCAGTTTCAGTCCCTGCACGTGTTTAAGCCCATTTCCGGCACTTCTAAGGCCCGTAAAGCCAACTTTAAGGCCCTAAAATGATGCCTAAACATTGTGGACATGAAACATGCTCAAAAACATCTCGGATGTCGGTTCGTTTGGTCGTACGAACGCGATGTTCGCTTAATTACGACGGAATGCGCATAAGCGCGAAAAACGATCCAAATGACGCAACGAATGGATTTTTGGCAAGCCAAACACTAAAGCATAATATAGTCATGCTTACATAAATTTTTGGATGTCCGGATGTATTCAGAACGTAAGTTATGCGCGAAAATGCAAACTTGTGCACTTTTTGACACTTTTAGTCCCTGAATGACACAAAAGTTTATTTTAGCACACCGAACCCCTCAAAGCCTATTTCTAAGCTATGTAAAGGATATTTATGGTATATTTAACTTATGGCCATGTTCCGGAATGTCTGTTACAGTTCAAATAGGCATACTTTCGCAGTTTGTCAACTTTAGTCCCTGTAAGCGATTAAACTTTGATTTCAACACACCAAACCTTCCAAAACTTATATCTAAGTTATGTAAAGGTTATTTAAGGTATGTTAAGCCTATGTCACTATTCCGGAGTGTTTGTTGCATTAAACTGGTTATATTTACGCATCAGTGCGCGTATAACCTTCCAGAAAGCGATTTAGAGTTTGAAATTGAACAAGAATTGATATGTGCAAATGATACACATATTTTTACAAATCCCAAGTATGAAATATAATATTTCATTGGTTTGGTACTTGTTTGATGGCCGTGGAGGCACAGGTGTTACATCATGACTAGCCAAAAATAATAAAACAATGCATTTGACAAAAATTTAGTGTTCCGGGTAATGTCCGGTTGTCCGGTTAGATACCGTTCCGTTAAAGTGTTTAATTGTACCGTAATGTGTCTTTTATATATATTTTTGTAACACAATTTATTCCCGGCACTTAGGAAAGCATACATGACCATTCTGCCATATTTTTGCACTTTACTAGTATGTTACAATGCTGAATTTTATTAATAAATGCATAATTCTACACTTAAAGTGTGTTTTAGGCACTTCCTGGCACTATAACTATCACCTAGTGACGCAGTTTTATGGTCCTCACTTCCCTACACTCCATACTAGTGTAGTACCTTATCCCTGGCCCATTCTGGGCCTTAAAAACACTGTCTGTCTATTGCTGGCATTGTCAGCATATTTCTGAATTATCCGTTTAGTGTGCTAACTGTGCTTTGTGCATCAAGTATGTCACTATAGTTTGTGTGTAATAAATGGAGTGACTGTATGAAATATGATGCATATGTATGTATGATACAAAAATCATAAAGCAGTTTAAATTGTCAGTTGTAATCAAGCACAGTCATTAAGCACATAATTAAAATTAATTAATTGTACGGTACCGATAATTGTGAGGGTTGTCACATTCTTCCCCCGTTAAGAAAATTTCGTCCCGAAATTTTAGGTTCTGCTTCTAGTTGCAGGGGTCTTGGGGAATAAATGTGGGTATTTTTCCTTCATTCGATCCTCCCGTTCCCACGTGAATTCTGGCCCGTGCCGTGCATTCCATCGAACTTTGACGAGTTTGACACTACTCTTGCGTGTTTTGTTAACTTTCCAATCCGTAACCTCAACCGGTTCTTCAATAAAGTGGAGTGTGTCGTTAACATGAATTTCGTCTGTAGGAATGACAACGGTTTTCTGGGTTGGACTCTTTTTCAGGTTTGATACATGAAATGTATCGTGAATGCCATTTAGTTCAGCAGGTAAATCCAACTTGTATGCTACAAGACCAATTCGTTCCAGGATTCTGAATGGACCAATGTATCTGGGGTTCAACTTCCCACGCTTCCTGAAGCGTGCCACACCCTTCCAGGGTGAAACTTTCAACAATACCATATCTCCCACCTCAAATTCTAGAGGTTTTCTTCTTAAGTCCGCGTAACACTTTTGTCGATCACGAGCCGCTTTGATGCGTTCTCGGATCTGTGCAATCTTGTCTGTCGTTTCCTGGACCAATTCCGGACCAACTAGTTGTCTATCCCCCGCGTCAGCCCAGAATAAGGGTGATCGACACTTACTCCCATAGAGAGCTTTGAACGGTGCGGCTTGAATGCTTGCATGATAACTGTTATTGTATGAAAATTCGACCAATGGTAGGTGAGTGTCCCAACTCCCACCTAAATCCATTACGCAAGCTCGCAACATGTCTTCTAATGTCTAAATCGTTCGTTCGCTCTGTCCGTCTATTTGTGGGTGAAAAGCAGTACTCTGATTCAACTGAGAACCAAAAGCTTCTTGAAAGGATTGCCAAATGTCACGACCCCCGACCCCACCCTGGATGGAATCGAGAGCCGCGAGCAGCCAAGTGGTACCGGTGGTTATTTTTGAAAAGTAGTGCAGCGGAAATTTCATCAGGACCGTGAGTTAGGAAAAATATCAGAGTTTAGAAAACACCGGATTTTATTTATTAAATAGATGGGATAAACCCAGGTTTTACAAAGGTAGCTTTAATAAGGGATAAACCCGAATACATAAAATACTTTTCTTAATTTAATTGAATTGATAAATTAAGCCACGTCTGTAAGCCTTTTGGTGCCGTATCCAACTCTTATTCCGATCTACTATAATTACCTGAAACGCGTTTTAAAAAGGTTTTGTCAGCAGGAAATACTGGTGAATCATGCTTTTTACTAAAAATGACGCATTGTTATAATTTACAGTATTAAGAGCGATTACAATGTCTATATATATATCAACCATCTACCCACGGTATTTGTCACTCGACCACCTATTGGCTATCTCGTTGTCCAATGGTGTCTGTGACTATGATCATATCACCCCTTGGCTAACCCGTTGTCCAATGGTGACGGTTATCAAGTATTGTATACAAAACCCCACATACCGGCTGTAATTTGGAGACTACAAAGACTTAATCCCTGTAATTATAACTTTGAAATAAATAGGGTTTTGGAAAGCAATTGGATAAAAAGTGAATGACTCACTTTGCAGATTTATAAGGGCAGAGTTTAGCCTACTGATTAGCCTTGTAACCTAATTCAAATAATAACGTATACGAAAACTAGGTTAGTAACTGAATACAACTTTTACGATAAGCTCACGAGATTAAAACCTTCACGACGAATGACAAAGTGCAATACTTAAACATCTATCGGATTCGCAACGAATGACAGAGTCTACCTCGAGTTTGGGTGGCACTCAGACATCCTGTCGGATTCACGACTAATAACAAAGTATAGCATTTAAACATCCTGTCGGATAGTTTCAATCGATCGGATATTGAATCGTAGCAGCGATTGAGTTATTACCCTGTTATTGCGGCAGCGTTTCGTGATTGTGTGTGTTTTTATAGTAAACAGTTGATAACTCAACGTACGGAATGAATTTTAACATCGAACGAACGCAGAATGTCAAGTCCCGCACCCCTCTATTTATATCTGGAAAAAGGCGAGCCCGCGTGGCGCGAGGCTCTGTCACGTGGCGCGACGGGGTCGGTTTTAGCATAGGGTAGCCACGTCCCTAACTAGCTTAGCTGAGTTGACGGATCATTAAAATTCGACTTCCACGTAAAACTGTGATGATAATATCGAATGGGATTTACCCCCTGAGTTTTAGGGGTCCTGATCCTAATTCCAATTATTCTGAAAATTTTAGGGTTTATGCAGGATCACTTGGGGGTCTTAATTAGGGTTTCCTATTGGGCAAATAAAATAATAGATAGGACTTTTGATGAGAGTCGTTACAGAATAAAACGGTGAGAAAATAGAATGGACACTTTGTAACTTTAGGGTTCAACTAGAAAGCCTCCTGGTATAAATCTTGGGTATAACTTCTGAGCTATATATATATTTGTACTCGTGTTAAGTATAGTACCCCTAATTCAACCTTGTCCCTATGTCACGAGACAGAACCCCAATGAACTTAGTCAGGCAGAGCCTTGACATGCGTTATGGGGCTCAGATCAATCGGAAAGGGTAGCGGTGACCGGGAGTTAAAACACTTAAAACGGGGCAGGGCTTTGTTTTTATTATTATAGGGGAAAAATAATTTAAAAGAATATGGATGAGAGGGAGAGTTCGAGAGAGATATGGCAATTTCAACAAAGACCGAGCGCTTCTATATATACACATTGAAATGTTGGGAGTTAGTTATTAATGGCCACGTATCAATTATAATTTAATTTAGTGTTTGATTTCTGGTGGACATGTATACCTACTCAAAATGAGTAGTCATGTTTTAATATTATTTTATTTGCAAAGCTTACACGTATATAATAGAAAATTTTATTTCTTTATTTTTCGTAGGACATATGTCCACTTCCAACTTTTTCAAATATTTTAATTATTATTTTATTCCTTTATAATTTATCTTGATGACACGTACACTAGCCTACACGACATCTTTTATTTTGAATATTTAATATTATTTTATTTGAAAGATTGAAAGAGTGACAGATGGAGGACATGGAGGACACGAAATATATAGAGATGGGACACGAAACAAGTTCAATTTCAACATATATATTTTATTATTATAATTAATTCAGCTGCTTTACTTATTGGCGCTTATAACTTCTAAAATATGGCGTTCTAGAAAATAATAAATATGTTTTTAGAACGAGAATATTTATATTTACATTTTGAACCAAGTTAAAAACGGAGTAGGTTATAATGTATTTTTATAATTTAATTATTTAAACGGTTCATGGGTCCATCTAAATACTTCATATTTCTAATCTTCAACTTACCCGTAATCTACCCGTCTAATAATATAAGTTTTTATATACTTTTATTTTATTTAGAAAGGTTACCCATATATGGGCTAATTAATTAGTATAATATTTCAACCAACTATATATAAAATAGCTTTTAAAACTATTTGGGTTGAATAATTATATTAAAAATAAACTAGTTACTAGGGGTTAATAAATTTATACAAACCTAAAATTCTTATATGATAAAAATAAGAATGTTACACCAAATCCTTGACACGAAGCGTCCATCTCTATCAGAGATAATTGAGAGAGGCACTCCATGTCGTGCAACAATCTCCCTCATGTATATTTCAGCAAGTTTACTCGTGTTGTCTTTTTCCTTAATTGGCAAAAAGTGCGCAGACTTTGTTAGACGGTCAACTATTACCCAAATTGTATCATGGCCCTTGGGCGCCCTTGGCAATTTCTTTATGAAGTCCATGGAAATCTGTTCCCATTTCCATATAGGTATTTCAGGTTGCTGCAGAAGACCTGAAGGTTTCTGGTACTCGGCTTTCACTTTGGCGCAAGTTAAACATTTGCCAACATATACCGCGACATCACCTTTCATCCTTGGCCACCAATAGAAGTCCTTAAGATCTTGGTACATTTTATCCGCTCCTGGTGAATCGAGTACCGTGACTTGTGAGCTTTCGTCAAAAATAACATTTCTCAAACCTCCAAACAAAGGAACCCAAATTCATTTCATGAAGCACAAAGTTCCTTCCCTGTTTGGTACCAACTGCTTCTCCATCCCACGTAGATACTCATTCTCAATATTCCTTTCTTTGAGTGCTTCTCTCTGCGCGGCACGAATGCGCAATGAGAGATCCGTTTGAACAATCATTTCTAATGCCCTAACCCTTATGGGCTTGATCCTTTCCTTCCGACTTAGGGCATCGGCGACCACATTCGCCTTCCCTGGGTGATACTTGATCTCACAATCGTAGTCGTTCAACAATTCAACCCAGCGTCTTTGTCTCATGTTAAGCTCTTTTTGATCGAAGATATGTTGCAGACTCTTGTGATCAGTGAAGATTGTACGCCGTGTGCCGTACAAATAATGTCGCCAGATCTTTAATGCAAATACCACCACGCCTAATTCCAAATCATGCGTGGTATAGTTTTTCTCGTGGACCTTCAACTGGCGTGAAGCATAGGCTATAACTTTTTGTCGCTGCATCAACACGTAGCCTAAACCTTGGCGCGAGGCGTCGCAATATACCACGAAGTCATCCGTGCCTTCGGGTAGAGATAAGATCGGTGGGTCACAAAGTTTGTTCTTCAACAACTGAAATGCTTCTTCTTGTTTGTCTCCCCAATCAAACTTCTTATCCTTTTGTGTGAGAGCAGTCAGAGGTTGAGCGATTTTTGAGAAATCCTCAATAAATCTGCGGTAATACCCAGCCAAACCTAGAAACTGTCGAATCTTGGTTGGCGTCTTTGGAGTCTCCTAATTCTTGATTGCTTCAATCTTTGTAGGATCCACATGGATTCCGTTTCCATTAACCACATGACCAAGAAACTGGACTTCCCGTAACCAAAATTCGCACTTTGAAAACTTTGCGTATAACTTCTCCTTCTTAAGCAGCTCTAAGATGGCTCTTAGATGATGCTCATGCTCTTCTTTCGTTTTTTAGTAGATCAAGATGTCGTCTATGAACACGATCATGAACTTATCAAGGTAGGGCTTGCAGACTCTGTTCATTAAATCCATGAATACCACTGGTGCGTTTGTTAACCCGAACGGCATAACCAGGAACTCGTAATGCCCATAGCGAGTCCTAAAGGACGTTTTTGGGATACTTTCTTCTTGAATCCTCAACTGGTGATAACCTAATCGAAGGTCGATCTTTGAGTAGAAACTCAAGCCTTGTAATTGATCGAACATGTCATCAATCATCGGCAAAGGATATCTGTTCTTGATTGTCAACTTGTTCAGCTCCCGGTAGTCAATACACATGCGAAAACTACCATCTTTCTTCTTAATAAACAAAACTGGAGCTCCCCAAGGCGAGAAGCTTGGTCGGATAAATCCCTTGTCTAACAGCTCCTGGAGTTGGGTTGACAGCTCCTGCATTTCAGAAGGCACAAGTCGATAGGGTGCCTTAGCCACAGGCGTGACGCCTGGAACTAAGTCAATATGGAACTCGACTTGTCTATGTGGCGGCAATCTTGGCAAGTCTTCTGGAAAGACTTCAGGATACTCCTTAACGACAGGAATGTCTTCAAGTTTCGGCTCAGCGGCTTCCTTATCTATGATGTGTGCCAAGAATGCAACACATCCCTTCTTCAAACACTTACTAGCTTTCAAACAACCAATGATCCGCAGGGGCGTATCACGTTTTTCTCCGTGTACCACAATCGTTTCTCCATTAGCCATTGGGATGCGAATGGTATTCTCGTGGCATACAATTTCGGCTTTGTTGCTTGACAACCAATCCATCCCTACTACCACGTTGAAGCTTCCCAACTCGACTGGTAGTAGATCCAGTGTAAATTCGTGTTCTCCCAATTCAATCACGCACCATCTGATGACTTCGTTTGTTTCGACTAGCTTTCCATTAGCCAGTTCGATTGAGTAAGGAATATCTAATTTACTAGCAGTTAATCCAAGCATGTTCTTAAATTCTAGCAATACAAAACTATAGTCGGCTCCAGTGTCAAATAAAACAGATGCAAAGCGTTGATTTATAGGGAACGTACCAGTGACAACATTCGGGTCCTGGCATGCTTCCCTTGCTCCAATGTTGAATACCCTTCCACGAGCTTGATTGAGTTTTGGGCATTCACGCTTGAAGTGCCCGACGTCTCCACAGTTAAAATATCTCGGTCCTCGACCGTCACCATTCCCATTACCGCCTTGATTGTTGTTCTGATTGCGGTTACCATTTCCTGCTTGATTCCCGGAGTTACTGCGATTGCCATTTCCGCCATTGCGGTTCCCATACCCGTTACCTCCTTGGTTGTTGTTACCAAAACCTCTTTGACCACCACGGCCAGTACCAACCCAACAAGTGTCTTTTGAGTGACCCATCCTTCCACAGGATTCAAATTTGCTAAGCCTGCACCGGCCAGCATGATGAAACTGGCATAATCCGCACTTGGGCAGAGTGCCCATGTATCCTTTCCCTTTGGCTTCAGCACCACGCTTATTATTAGCTGGTCGGTTCCCATCCTTCCTCTTGTTGGCACTGCGGATACTTGTTTTAAAGTTGGAGAATTTCCTCTTGTTCTCTCCTGAAGATTCAACATGAGTTTCTTTCTTTTTCGGCTCAGAGATGGAAAACTTGTCGAGCCTAATAGCTTCCTCAGTCAGAGACACGCTCAGGTCTATAGCTTCAGTAATCGTTGCCGGTTTTAAAGATGTTACCATGCTCATGATCTGGGGTGCCAACCCCCAGATGAAACGCTCCACGTGTTTGAATTCAGGCGTAACCATATAAGGTACCGCATGGGACAAATCATGAAACCTCTGAACATACTCGGCGATCTTCGGGCCATCCATTTTAAGATTCCAGAATTCAGTTTCCAGCTTTTGTATCTCTGCCCGTGAACAATATTTCTTCCTCATGAGCTCCTTCAGCCCAGTCCATGTCAATGCATATGCCGCCGCCTCTCCCAGGGTTTGTACTTGCAAATTCTACCATGATAAAGCACCATCAAGAAAGAGCCCTGAGATGTATGTAACTTGCTGCTCAGGAGCACACTTGCTCATCCTTAAGATAGAATCCGTCTTTTCTGCCCATCTGACAAATGCAACAGCACCTCCAGTGCCATTAAAGTTAGGCGGTTTACAGTCTAGAAATTGTTTAAAGGTACAGCCTGTACAAGTAACGACATTCACAGAAAGCATTAGCAGTTGCACCTAGAATGTCCAAATGTAAGGTAATGTGTCTCAGTGACTTAAACATTACCATGTGGTGGGTTGTTGTTTCTTGGGTTATTTACACTAGTTTCGCCACGCGAAGCCTCATAGTCTGCTATTGCTTTAGAAATTTGTTCCTGTAATTCCGCCTCTGTTGTGGGCAAACGTACAGCTCTTCGTGGATGCATCTTCTAATAGAAGATCATATCGGTCAGGTCATAGTATGGTAAGTAAGTAATATGCGTACGTAATAACATCCATCAATGCAGTAACACATAACATCTCATGTCATAGCCATAAACAAATAAATCAACAATGCATGTAATGAGAATACTGCGATTGAGCTATTATATAATCAAGACCACAATACAATGTTTACAAGTTTTCCAAATGTGTCGTACATCCCAAAAGAGACTAAGGGTCACAATGCCCTTGTCTAAACTGTCTAGCCAAATACAACAACCAAAAATCAAATATCCAAAGTCATGATGTTAAAATGCGGTCTTCAAAATGCTGTATAGTCTGGCTCAATCGCTGTCTTCTCATCAAAAGTAACGCTACCTGCAACAGACCAAAAATGTAGCTACGCTGATGGCGGAGGAGGTGGTGGAGGAAAAGAGAAAATCAAACGGCGCATAAGCACCCAATCCTCCTCCAGTGCGTGGACAACTCGCAGCAGATAGGCAATCTGCTGCTCTGGTGTAAGGAAACGAACATCAAAATCAGGAGGTAGTGGGAGGGGCCGGTGGTGTAGAAAAAGGAGACTGACAATGGCATGGGGGAGGACGTGGAATCCTCTCCAACTCAAGAACTCTCTGGCTCAGTGCCTCCTGCTGTAACTGTAGAGAGATGAGTATGTCCTCTGTGGAATATCCGATATGGAATGGGTGATACGGGTCTGACAGGGGCATAAAATTGGGCGAAGCCCACAGAAACGACTCGCCCGAAGGTACAAAGGATGGTGTAGTGTGAGGAAACTGAGATGTGACTGGTATAGCTGACGACATGGGTGGAACAGAAACAGGATGAGGAATCTGTGGCATAAACTGGCCATCTCCTGACATAAAAGGTACGTAGCCAAAAGGCTGTCTCGACGAACCCTCCCCAGGACGAGGTGGAGGAATGTCCTGGAGGAACGTGATAGGAAGGTCGGTGCGAAGCGTATCAGATGTGTGCGGGTGGAACTGGGGAATATCAAGTGGTGCAGAAACAGGTATGGAAACATGTGCCATAGGAGGAGTGACTGGTAGCACAAACGGAGGGTAGTCATCATCATCCTCGATCCACCCATTACGGGTGTCAGAATAACGAGGATCGATGTGAGTGGCAAAAAGGTGCATGGTCAGCATACACTGGGGCCGAATTAGGTAATATCGATGCAATAACGGGAATATCAACAATGGGTGGTGCAATGGTTGGTGCATCCACAACAGGCGGTGCAACGACTGGAGCATCGTCAAGAACAGGGTCGTGCACTGGTACAGGGTCATGAGCATCAACAGGCTCTGGTGCCATGACAGGCTCAGGGTCGACAAGGGCCATATCAAAGTCGGCAGGTACATCAAGAAGATGATCAATAGGAACCACTGGTGCCTCCAAGTGCTGGTCATCAGGAATAAACTCGATCTCGTGATCGGGGTCAAAATCATGAGGAAAAACTGGATCGAACTCATCCTCAAACTCAAACTCAAAAGCGTGAGGCGAACCGGGTGCAGCTGACATAGCTGTATCAGAGTCAGTAGGATATCGACGCAATCCGACGGCGTGCAAAGTGGAGGATGATACTGACTCAAAAGAATCAGTACCGGGATGATCAGATAAAATCTCCTCAGCGGGAGCCTCAACAGGGGGTAGAACAACATCATCCGCAACCGGGACCTCAACCAAAGGAATGGCGACATCATCAGCAATCGGGGCCCCACCCTCATGGTCGTCCTCAGGGGGACCCTCGAAAAGATCGATGTCGTCATTGGACACAACATCGAGTGGAAAATCCTCTACGGGAAATGCAGCAAGTGGAATGGGAGCAGGGATCAAGGCAAGGGGTAGATCCCCATCTGGAATGCCATCAGCATGCTGAACGTCGTCACCGAAATCTGGCAGCGCGAAGGGCTGGAAATCATCGCCGTCACTACTGTCCGTATCAGATGTGAAGACCTCCGGGTCTGAGTGCATCGGGTCATCCGAATCTACCGCCACGGGGTCAGAAACTCCACTTGACGATGAAATAGCGTCTGTAATAACACAACCACAAAGTGTGCACATACATAAAAAATAGTCAAGTAAGCATATAAGTTATAATCAATGTATGCAAGTAATCATCCTAGTCCTCCCAGTCTCTCAGACTTCTCCCTGGCCTCTAAGACCAACTCCCAGTCTCTAAGACTAATCCACTGGTCTATAAGACCAACTCCCTGGTCTCTAAGACCAACCCCCGGTCTCTAAGACTAAATTCTCCCCAATCTCTAAGATTAAACCCCTCAGTTTCTAAGACTGAACCTCCCCAGCCTCTAAGGCTGAAATATGAATTTTGAACGATGTATTTGTGCCTTTTGATTGTAAAATGTTTGTGCCTCGGATCTGGACTTTTAGTGTATGCAATGTAAAAATGTTTGAAAACATTTTCGTGAGAGCCCTAGTGATCATAGTCTAGACTCAAGAAAGAATCCTAGTTCACTATGATCGAGGCTCTGATACCAAGCTGTCACACCCTGGCTTTTGCGGAAGCGTGGGTTTATTTGGTGTGACTTCTTAATACCATAGCAACAATCATAACAATGCTATATGATAAAAACACAAGATGTTCATCCATTAATATAGTTTAGAAAATACCATAACATGATTGTCTTGAAACAACTACCCAATTTAAGTTACAACCATGACTTGCTTAAAAATGAGTACCCAATGGACTCAACAAAAGACCTTAAATAAAATGAGGTTTGGAGACGTGTGACCCGTCCAGGCAAGGGTTACACCTCCCAAACCCTACACCCCTGGATGACATATTTTATTTAATACGCAGCTTAACGTGCATCACCCGCCAGATCCGATCAATTCCCTGAAATACATGTAGTTTGAAAAATCAACAAATAGTTGAGCGAGTTCATGTGTATGTGAGTATGTATAAACCTTTGTAAACGATGTATCTAAATCCCTGGTATGTAGCAATAAGGAAAATAAAGAGATCACCAATGGTTTGCAAGGCCATTGATATGTGTGAAGTGATGTAGGAAGACTCAAACCTAGCGGAGTTGCACCGGGCTTCCGGCTGTAAGACACAGTCACCACTATGGGCCGCCCCGGCCTCATGGGTGTGGGCTCGCTACACCCAAATAGATCTATCACTCATGTCCCTCGGTCCTTTGACGAGGACTAATGGCCTTTAGTAGCAGCCTACCCACTCACATGATCTAACGGTGTGTGATAACGATGTATGATAACGATGTATGAAAAGTCCCTCCTGAAGCTAACCATACCATGTATAAAATGTCTGTGTAATTGTAACATGTATTTCACCCCCGAAGTTATAAAACTGAAAACAGTTAAAAGAAAAGGGGGACATGAACTCATTGTACTGCGTCTCCTGTATCGTAATGTCAACTCAAACTTGATCAGCTACCCGACGACCTACAACGTACTAATGTCTATTAGACGATCGGGCCGTGCCTTGCCTTTGTATTTACGTTTGAGTTACGATACTTTGATATTATTCCAAGTTATAACTTATTGTTAAAATAATAATTATTTTAACTTACACTATATTTTTAGGTCTTGAAATAACAGTTAGGCAACTATTTCGTATTCATACTTCTCAAGTATTTTTATGTGTGTATTTCCTTCCCAAGGATGGGCAGTCTTCGTACATGTATTTTTGTGATCTAACGTCTTGACATTATATATATTTTTAAGTCCCACTCTAGAGAATATATAATAATCTATTTATTAAAAATAATATGTCCCAAAATATATATTTTTCCCAAAAATAATATATTTTCATTCTTTGTATCCAAATAATGTTCACCCCAAAATATATTCGTAAACGTATTTTCCGGATTTATAAATGTGATGGTATTTTGCTAAGTTACATTATCTTGTCCTAAGTAATATAACTAGTTCCCAAATGAACAAATAATCACACAAGCGTTTTAGTATGAAATATATATTCTAAATATATGTTTATCCGCTTTTATTTTCGAAAACCCACCTCCGACACTTTGAAGTTTTGTAACAATACTCATGGCGAAGTTTACTTTGAACGACAATGTTTAAAACATATTCGCAACACTTGTTAAAAAAATAATTTTCTAAGTCTTGGGATTTTTAGAAAATTTCGCCAGAGTTTCCCCTAAAAGCGGAGGTGTCCATGCTAATAAGCATATCATTTTCTTTTCAAATTCAATCAAATATCATCAACAATTATCTTTTAAACAACTTTACATTACCGAGAGTAAAAACTATATGTGTTACACACTAATCATGAACTTGATACTTTCTGAAAACGCGTAGTAACTTAGTGAAGCTTTTAGTGGACTTAGTTACCTTCCGAAGTGTAGTTATTTCTTTAAAAACCATTCTCTTACACAAGTTTGGTGTTTACAACTTGTAAACAATTTTTACAAAAATAGAACTCTTGAACTCTTCTTGTAAATAAAAGGTTTCTACATTTATTTTAGTTCTAAAAATAGTGTAAGAGTATGTAAAGGTCATAACCTTTTAGAAATCGGTTCTTGAACTTAGTGTATTTAGAAAAATCTTTTGTAACTCTTTGATTTACAAGATCATCAACTCACTAGTTTAATTATATTTCATGAAAAATCATTTTTATCAAGTTCCTATTTAGTTAGAAGGTGGTTATTTTATGTAGCACATAACCACTTTCTAATCTTGTTAAATCATATTACTAAATATTATTTAACAAGATTCATATGGTGATTAACCTCACACAACCAACAATCAACATAAAATCAACAATATGTTTACTACAACATCCTACTACAATATTTCATCTTCATGTTTCATTCATATGTAAACTTTATGTAAGCTTCATGTTTATGTTTCTTGTTCTAACTCTTTTAGTGTTCTTATGGATTTCAACAATATATAACTTTTAAATACTCAAAGTAGACATAAACAAGAGTAAATCAAGACTTACTACTAGCTTATAGCTAGGGATGATTCTAGTGAAGAAGATGATGAGAAATGATGATGAAAAAGCAAGAAACAAGGTCCTTTTGAAGCTCCACAAGTTGCAACTTCCTTGTATCACCTTCTAAGCTTGAATGGAACTCAAGAATGGATGAATGGGGTGGTGAAATGGTGAAGGTGGTGGCGGTTGTCGTGAGCCGAGAAGAAGGGAGAGAGAGTGAGGGGTGAGGGTGAATTTGTGAAGTAAGGTAGTGATCTAGGAGCCATGCTTTCATAAGATTGTTCATATATTATGGAAACTTCTACAAGTAATAATCTAATAAAATATAAAACAAATCAAGAGTGTATGTAGTGAAGTATGGTGTGGATCTTTGGTGGGGTCCATTGGGACCGAATTCGGTTTAGGGGGGTTGGATGTAAAATTTGCAACTAAATGGTAATCACAAGTTAGAATTCAAGTAATATGTTTATATATGTTAGCTATTTGATTTTTAGTGGGTGTTATGGTGTACGGGGATCATGACTAGCCAAAAATAATAAAACAATGCATTTGACAAAAAATTAGTGTTCCGGGTAATGTCCGGTTGTCCGGTTAGATACCGTTCCGTTAAAGTGTTTAATTGTACCGTAATGTGTCTTTTATATATATTTTTGTAACACAATTTATTCCCGGCACTTAGGAAAGCATACAGGACCATTCTGCCATATTTTTGCACTTTACTAGTATGTTACAATGCTTAATTTTATTAATAAATTCAGAATTCTGCACTTAAAGTGTGTTTTAGGCACTTCCTAGCACTATAACTATCACCTAGTGACGCAGTTTTATGGTCCTCACTTCCCTACACTCCATACTAGTGTAGTACCTTATCCTTGGCCCATTCTGGGCCTTAAAAACACTGTCTGTCTATTGCTGGCATTGTCAGCATATTTCTGAATTATCCGTTTAGTGTTCTAACTGTGCTTTGTGCATCAAGTATGTCACTATAGTTTGTGTGTAATATATGGAGTGACTGTATGAAATATGATGCATATGTATGAATGATACAAAAATCATAAAGCAGTTTAAATTGTCAATTGTAATCAAGCACAGTCATTAAGCACATAATTAAAATTAATTAATTGTACGGTACCTGTAATTGTAAGGGTTGTCACAACAAAAGTGTTGACCAACAAGGTGCAGTGTTTTATAAAACGCCATATGAGCAGCCACCATCTACATCTGGGAAAACCTCTTGAAAAGTTTTGAAGAGGAAAAGACACCCAATAAACCCTAGGATGAAAACACCATCAACTCATCACCATCAAAACACCAAACAGGTCAGATGTGCAGGAGAAAGGTGATGAGGACAACACTCCAGACATCACAAAGCTGTTGCAAGAAAATACAATTTTAAACCCTGAAGAGCTGCCTAGTGATGAAAAAGCTGATAAAGATGATGAAGAAGATAAAAATATAAAAAAAAGAATGTGGCTGAAGAGGAGAAGAGAGATAAAAAATGAGCAGGGCATGTTTGTCACCTCATATAAGGAGGCAAGTGGTTATACATGAAAAAAGGACAAACCCTGAAAATAACCTTTCCACATACATCTTCACTGGATACGGAGATTATGAGTATGTACACTTCTCTCAAAAATAAAACGCCAAACTTTCCATTCATAACGTTTACTTGAAAATATGCATGCAAAAATGATCAAAACACCATGTATTATAACAGAATGAGTTTGTATAACTAAAATGCCAAATGATGTTTTTTTTTAGCACTGAGGTGTTCAAGATAGGAGAAAAGTTTCTCATGAGGGTGATATGTGAGAGCATGAAACCAGGATTTCAAGCACACGTCTCAATTATTCTATGTTGGGCACATATCCTGAACTATGAAGAAAGATACAAGGCTCCAGAATCACCCTCAAGGTTATTCTGCACAGAATTACTGCTGGTAACTCTTTTGCTATATTTAATTGATAAAATTATAATAGGACATTGTTTTGTTGTTTAAAATGTGGTACTCAATATTACAGAATACTCTGGCATACGACGAAACGACAAAAGAAAATATACAAAACAATGAATTCAAGAGAAACATGGAAACTGTTCTGAAAAATACACGTTTCAAAGGAGACAAGAAATATAAAACCATCAAGGATTATGAACTGGTCTTCGTGCCAATAATATGGGAAAGACATTTCTATGTTGTCTGTTTCAACATAAAGCACGAAAGAGTTGATATATTGGACAACAGCGGTGCAGGGGATGATGTCAGCATAAAAAAAGTATGAAGGATGGGTGGAAAGATTGGTAAGTATCTTTAAAACTTTGAATATAGGAACTATGTTGACAAAACGCCAAACTAATATATGCGAAAAAAAATGTGAAACTGCAGCACGGAGCTTTGCAAACTACTTGCGTATTATAAAACACCCAAAGCATAAGATCATGAGCAAGGCTAAGATTGTCAGACAACCGATGGATTGGAGGACAACGTCTAACGGGATCGAGTGTGGGATTTTCGTAATGAGGCATATGGAAACATACATGGGGAATATAGCTCGTTGGAGAAGTGGTTTGGCATTTGGCAACAGAAGATGCCCCAAATCAACTCCAGCAAAGACAGCTAAATGAACTAAGGGTAAAATACATTGGAAAAATCCTGTTTCATAACGAAAATGAAAACACAAAACTGTTGACAAGTTGTCTAAAAACATTCATGGCTTTAGGGGACAAAAAATACGTGAATTGTTTGACAAAGCAGAGGAGAGAATAGCACAAAGAATGGATGAATATGTAGATTACCTAAACACCATGGATTTTAATGTTGACTATTGTGTTTTACTCTATACATTATTACATCTACATGTTTGGTTGTGTGATCTTCTATTGTATTTGTGCAAATCAAAGAAAACGCCATGATTAGAATAATTAACAAATAGTAACCATTTAAAAAATAAACAACATTAAAAAAATGGTTAAAAAAAACTAAATTAAAACAAGTAGAAAACACAAAAATGGCATATCTATTGGAAATCAATAAAACGCCATTAAAACATAAATGCCATTCGTAAAAAAATACTTTATAAAAAATGCCATGAAAAACTAGCATAAAGATGAAAACGCCATTAAAACACAAACGCCATTGTTAATAAAATACTTAAAAAAACGCCATGTAAAACTAGCATAAAGATGTAAATGCCATTAAAACATAAACGCCATTCGTAAAAAAATATAGTTTAAAAAAAAGCCATGTAAAACTAGCATAAAGATGAAAACGTCATTTATATTTAATTTTTTGGGCAAAGGAATCATAACGCCATTGTTTTGCGGAAGTGGCCTGTCACACCCCCAAAATCCACCTGCGGAATACCACCGCTCGGAGGCGTGACTGACCAGGATCCAGCCACCAATCATATTGAACAAGCATGTAAGTGATTATAAAAATCCAACCAATACAATTGGTGTCCAAACAAAAACATATATTAAGTTGCAAGCGGAAGCATAACGTTTAAAACCAAAACATAAGTTTCATTGTTTCAAAGTTTAACATGGCACACAGCTGTCCATGTCCCACAACGACTCTCTTCCATGCAAGCTCCAGCTAAGTACCTATTGACCTGCAAAGCATGTAGTAACGAGTCAACAATAATGTTGAGCGAGTTCACAGTTGGGTGTTCGTTTTAGGTTGTTTCGAAAACAGTTTCCTTTATCTGGCATCCTGCCGTGGGGGTTACCCCATAGTTGAAAACGTGATTTGTTTAACCCAATTACTCTGGCAATCCAGCCGTGGGGGCTACCCCTTGTTTATTTATCTGGCTCTACGGCCGTGGGGGCTACCCCGTGTATACTACTAGACTCGTTACCATATCGACTGCTGACTGTAGTCATGTTTATGTGCCCTGAACTGTCAATGTCTATCATCATTGACGTGCCCAGATCCATTAGTTCACGCCCGTCCTCTGCGGCACGGTGTGAGGTTTGTCAAACCTAAATAGCGCTACCTAACTAATGACCCGCTCGCCCTTGGCCCGGCGATTAAGTCGATATAAAAAGGAGGGACTTCGTGATAGAGTTTTGGTCTAGTGAAAGTCATATGTCCAAGAGGACGAGGAATTATATTCCTGAACCAGCACTGTCCTACCCAATAAAGGACGAGGAATCCATGTTCCTTAACCCCATTCCCAACCCCTGGGAATCCCATGCTTTGTAGAGAGTGTGAACTCACCTTGGTTTGCTCGGTAGATAAACGAAGGGTCAAATCAAGCTAATTATGGTCAACCACGTCCTAGTATGGTTACCACACAAGTCAGATACAGACCAAGTAATGCACGTACATCTTCTACACGTATACTAGCACGTTGCAAACAGGTGTTATTCATGGCAGTCCAATCAACAATGCACAACATACACAATTAACAATACACATAAAGTCCATATATTCGGCCCAATTACTTAGGCCTGTAACCATGCAGGTCCAAACAGAATATACCTAATCAAGTGGTCTCGAGTCGAGACTAGAGATCTCGAGTCGAGACGGTGCTGTCTCGGTTTGTAGCCTTTATCACTCGAGAACTGGTGGTCTCTCGTCAGGTCTCGAGTCGCAACAAGACCAGCAACCTGGTTTCGAGTCAAGATGTTTGTGTGCTGGTAATGCGTGGTCTCGAGTCGAGGCGCGGGGTTCTCGACTCGTAACCTGTGTCGCAACCGCAGTCTCGTGTCGTCACATATATGGTCTCGAGTCGAGACTAGAGATCTCGACTTGTATTCCTGGTAACCAAAACCTTCTAGAATCTGTCCACTTGTACTATCCAATGGAATTTCATGTTCATGATCCTTAGTACTAACCAATACAATTTCACCAACATGTTTTCTTGTCTAATCTTAATACCAAACAGATCAAAACATACAATTCAAATCTTCATATCATGTTCATGATGCATTCAAATAGTTCATCATTTTAAGGTTTTCATCATAACAACATGTTTCACCAAGAAAGTCTATCCTAGCATGAACTCAAGTTAGTGATATCATCGGCTCCTAAATCTAGTATATTCAATCAATACAATAGCATGCTTACATAAGATTTATCATATTTAAAACACATACGCTAAAACAAATTGTTCAAACATATCGCACTTAGCTAGTGCATCAACATCCGATTATTCAAGAACATGCTTGCGTCCACTTATTCATTTCTACCCAATTTAATTGTCAAGTTAGCATGATAATCATTAATTCACCTCAATCTTCCTAACCACATAAGAGTATGCGTGTTATACAAAAACATGTGCATCCTTCAATAAATAAACATCATTTAATAACAAATAACCATCTTCTATCAAACAAACACCTTTATCAACAATTTCTCATGTATTTGTTATTAAACAACTAAAGGAGATACTAACCGGCTAGAGGGTATGAAGGGTGAACTTCCGATTGATGATTCCAAGCTTGAACCGAGGGTCCTAGTGTTGCCGGTTTGAATCCGAGAATGAGGGAAGAAGGATGTTGAGACTTAGGGTTTTAGTGATAGGGAGAGTGTGTGTGAGAGTGAGTGTGAGTTGCCCAAAGAAATGGCAAGGTTGGTTATCAACAAGGGTTATATACTTGTTCTAAGTTGGTGCACCCTAATGGGCTTTCGGGTAGACTAAAGGAGGTGCATGGCCCAACCGGCCCAACTGTTACTGTTTACTCGAGACCGAGTGGTCTCGAGTCGGGTCCTTGTGTCTCGGGTCACACACAAATATACGCATACATATAAGCACAGCACGTATTCACATAATATTCACTTATAACATTCATTAAACCAACATGTTAATTAGTCACATAACGTTCAAGCATGTTACATCGAGATACAATGAAAGGTTCTAAATTACGAGTTGTCACATTATCCCCAAGTTGAAAGAAATTTCGTCCCGAAATTTGGTAAGTACTCACTGAGGAAGCTAGTTAAGTTGCATGGTTTTCCCGGTTTTCCTGGGGTGTCACATCATCCCCCCGTTGATCTGGAATTTCGTCCCGAAATTCCGTAGCTTCAGCCTCAGCAGTGGTTGTACTGTTTGCGAACAGTTGGGGATACTTTTGTTTCATCTGATCTTCGCGTTCCCAGGTGAACTCTGGGCCGCGACGTGAGTTCCAACGAACTCGGACGAGAGGTATTCTAGTGTTCTTGAGGACCTTAACATCCTGGTCCGTGATTTCAACTGGTTCCTCGACGAATCGTAACTGCTCGTCGATGGTGAGCTCCTTCAAAGGAACTACGAGGGTCTCATTTGACAGGCACTTCTTCAGATTCGACACATGGAAAACGTTGTGCACTGCACTGAGTTATGCTGGTAAGTTCAGTTTGTAGGCCACCTTGCCTATTTTCTCGATGATTTCAAAAGGTCTGACGTATCGTGGGTTAAGTTTCCCTCGTTTACCAAAACGAACCACACCCTTCCAGGGTGAAACTTTGAGTAGTACCCGCTCCCCAACCTGGAGCTCTAGTGGTTTCCTGCCCTTATCGGCGTAGACTTTCTGACGGTCACGAGCTGCCGCCATGCGTTGTCGTATTTGAGCAATTCATTCGGTTGTGTCTACCACGTGTTCTGGACCAGTGATCTGACTATCCCCCACCTCTGCCCAACAAAGAGGTGACCGGCATTTACGTCCGTACAATGCCTCAAACGGAGCAGCCTTAATGCTGGTGTGGTAGCTGTTATTGTACGAGAATTCCACGAGTGGCAGATGCTTTTCCCAGCTGTTGCCAAAGTCGATTACACATGCACGAAGCATGTCTTCTAAGGTTTGAATAGTGCGCTCAGACTGCCCGTCCGTCTGAGGGTGATACGCTGTGCTCATGTCTAATCGTGAGCCAAAGGATTTGTGCATTGCTTGCCACAGTTCTGAAGTAAAACGTGCATCACGATCCGAGATAATGGAGGTGGGCACCCCGTGCCTCGAGACAACTTCCTTGAGATATACTTCTGCTAGAGTGGAGAATTTATCCGTCTCCTTGATAGCCAAGAAGTGTGCAGACTTTGTTAGTCAATCCACGATCACCCAAATAGTATCATTTCCGCGCTGGGATCTAGGCAGTCCAGTAACGAAATCCATGGAAATTTGCTCCTATTTCCATTGTGGTATCTCTGGTTGTTGGAGTAGGCCTGAGGGTTTCTGGTATTCCGTCTTGACTCTCGCATAAGTCAAACACTTGCTGACGTAAGTTGCTATGTGGGCCTTCATGCTAGGCCACCAATACGTAGTTTTGATATCGTGGTACATCTTATCCGAACCAGGATGTACCGAGTAGCGAGACTTGTGGGCCTCATCCATCACAAGCTCTCGTAGGTTGCCATAGAGTGGGACCCAAATGCGTCACGTTACGTAGTAAGAACCGTCTTCCTTCCGTTCTAAGCGTTGCCTTGAGCCGCGTAGGGCTTCAGCCCTAACATTTTCTGGTTTTAATGCTTCTACCTGAGCGTCTCGTATTTGGGAAGGAAGACTAGAATGTATAGTGAGTTGCAACGCTCGCACGCGCTTAGGCGCGGTGTCCTTTCGACTGAGGGCGTCAGCCACAACATTGGCCTTACCCGGGTGATACCTGATCGAACATTCGTAGTCATTCAGTAGTTCGACCCATCGTCGTTGTCGCATATTCAGTTCCTTCTGTTTGAAGATATGCTCGAGGCTCCTGTGGTCGGTGTAGATGGCGCACTTGGTACCATACAGGTAATGTCGCCATATCTTAAGTGCAAAAACAACAGCTCCCAGCTCTAAATCATGCGTAGTGTAGTTCCTTTCATGAACTTTAAGTTGTCGTGAGGCGTAGGCTATAACTTTATCTCGTTGCATCAATACACAACCAAGACCCTGAATTGATGCGTCGCAGTAAACCACAAAATCGTCTGTGCCCTCTGGCAATGAAAGGATAGGTGCGCTGCAAAGTCTATCCTTTAAATGCTGAAATGCTAATTCCTGTGCATTTCCCCATCGATAAACAACCCCTTTCTGCGTTAGTGAGGTGAGAGGCTGTGCAATCTTGGAAAAATCCTTAATGAACCTCCTGTAGTAACCTGCCAAACCCAAGAATTGGCGAATCTCCGTTGGTGTACGAGGTGCAGGCCAGTTCTTAATCGAATCTACCTTGGATGGATCGACGTGAATCCCATCCTTGTTCACCACATGGCCTAAGAAATGGACTTCACGAAGCCAGAAGTCGCATTTCGAGAACTTTGCGTAAAGCTGTTCCGTCCGAAGGAGTTCCAAAATAAGTCGTAGATGCTGCTCGTGTTCCTCCTGACTCTTAGAATAGATCAGGATGTCGTCGATGAAGACTATAACGAACTTGTCCAGGTAAGGCTTGCACACTCGATTCATCAAGTCCATGAAAATCGCAGGTGCGTTTGTCAGCCCAAAAGGCATGACCAAAAACTCATAGTGCCTATAGCGAGTTCTAAAGGCTGTTTTGGAGACATCCTCTTCTCGGACTCTCAGTTGGTGATATCCCGATCTCAAATCGATCTTTGAATAGTAGCTCGACCCTTGCAGCTGGTCGAACAAGTCATCGATACGTGGTAGAGGATAACGATTCTTCACCGTCACCTTGTTGAGTTCACGATAGTCGATACACATTCTAAAGGTACCGTCTTTCTTCTTCACAAATAGCACTGGAGCTCCCCAGGGCGATGAGCTAGGGCGAATAAAACCCTTATCCAAGAGTTCTTGTAGTTGCGTAGAGAGTTCTTCCAACTCTGATGGAGCTAAACGATAAGGTGCACGAGCTATAGGCGCAGCTCCGGGAGCTAGTTCAATCTGAAACTCGACTTGGCGATGAGGCGGAAGACCAGGTAATTCCTCAGGAAATACCTCAGGATAGTCGCGTACAATCGGAAAATCTTCTATCTTCTTCTCTTTCTTTGAGGTGTCTGTAACAAGAGCCAAAATGGCAGTGTGGCCCTTTCGCAAGCACTTCTGGGCCTTAAGGAAAGAGATGACGTTCTCAACAGCACTCCTCTTATCGCCACGAATCATGAGAGGTTCATCACCGGAACCAGGAATACGAACAATCTTCTCGTTACAAAGGATCTCTGCTCGATGTTGGGATAACCAATCCATCCCAATGACAACGTCGAAACTACCCAAGACGATAGGAATAAGGTCGATAGAGAAGGTCTGGTTAGCAAGAATAAGTTTACAACCCTTGACTACGTGTGCGGCCTCTATACTCTTACCATTTGCTAGCTCTACAGTGTGCTTGTTGTTCAAAGGTGTTGGAATACGCTTAAGCATTTGACTAACTTCTAGTGATACGTAGCTAGTATCGGCACCCGAATCAAATAAAACTGTAACATAAAAGTCGTCGAGAAGGAACTTACCCGTCACAACATTGGGGTCATTCCTTGCTTCACCTTGACCAATCACGAACACCCGCCCCCTGGCACCATTGTTGTTGTTGTTCCCATTGTTACCATTCCCCTGATTATTGTTATTGTTGTAGTTGTTCTGGTTCCTGTTCAGTTGGGGGCAATCTTTCTTGAAATGGCCTTCAGCTCCACACTGAAAGCACCCTTTGTTGATACCTTGCTGCTGCTGTCGCTGGTTCTGAGGGGTTTGTTGTTGACGATTCTGGTTTGCGGGGTACAAGCTTCTGCAGTCCTTGGCGGCGTGACATGGCTTGTTGCACCGATGACAGTTACCCCTGGTGCATGGCCCGCTATGGTGTAGGTTGCAGCGATTGCATTTGGGGTGATTCCCCTTGTACCCACCATGACTTTGACCACCAGATGATTGCTGACTGGGGCTCTTGTAGTCATCAGTCTTTCTCTGCTAAGACTGAGATTGCACAGAAGTTGAACCTTTGCTTGAAGCTCCGTCCCATTTTCTCTTGTTGTCACTAGGAGCATCCGAAGTAGCTGTAGCACTTATACGTTTTGGTAACCTGTTCTGCTCCACCGCCTGATCAGTGAGACGGTGAGCCAACTGAACAACCTGCTGGATGGTGGGGAGGTTTGCTGAAGTCACAAGACTTTTGATTTCTGGCACTAAGCCCTTGAGAAAGAGTTCAATACGCTTAATTGGAGGGTCCACCATAGTAGGACACAATAATGCAAGCTCATTCGATCTCTTAGTATACGCCTCAATTTCTGACCCCGTCATCTTGAGGTTGTAGAACTCGACTTCCAGCTTATGAATGTCGTCACGACTGCAGTATTCCTCCTTGATCATCTCTTTAAAATTGTTCCATGGGGTGACGTTAGCAGCAACCAACCCCAGCATTTGGACCTGAGCATTCCACCATGTGAGAGCTAAACCATCGAGAGTACCGGTAGCATACTTCACCCTGCGCGCCTCAGGGCATTCACACATTTCGAAAACTGACTCGAGCTTCTCAAACCAGTGGAGGAGACCTACAGCTCCTTCAGTGCCGCTAAAAGTAGTGGGTCGGCAATCCATAAAAGTTTTAAAGGTGCACACAGGTGGCTGAGCATGTTGACCTGTTGTGGGTGAAAGAAAGGACAGTGTTTAACACAAGGGTTGGTTCACGAGAGTAGGATCTAAAGATCCTAGAATGAGTTTGGACTGCAGGATATACCTCCTGCGTGTGCAGCTGCAAGTGCCGCAGCAACTCGTTCGTTAATCAGAGCCGTCAACTGGGCTTGAGTCATGTTAACGAGTCCACTCATGATCTTCATATAAAAGGGGAAATATGAGTGAGAGAGGTTCGTGAAAGTGCGATGACGGAAGAGAGTAAGCACACATGTGTTCTCATACTATAGTTGCTACGTTTATCTAAGAACACCATGAGCATAGTTCTATGAAATCTAGCAAGTAGGTAACATAACATAAACCATATCACCTAGAGTGTCGAGCCTTGCATGTGGAGTGAAGCGTCGTTATGGACCGTTGAGCACTGTACAGGTTATAGTCTGGTTTTAACAAAAATGTTTTTCCTTTATTAAAACCAAGTTCTCTATAACCAATGGCTCTGATACCAATCTGTCACACCCCCAAAATCCACCTGCGGAATACCACCGCTCGGAGGCGTGACTGACCAGGATCCAGCCACCAATCATATTGAACAAGCATGTAAGTGATTATAAAAATCCAACCAATACAATTGGTGTCCAAACAAAAACATATATTAAGTTGCAAGCGGAAGCATAACGTTTAAAACCAAAACATAAGTTTCATTGTTTCAAAGTTTAACAAGGCACACAGCTGTCCATGTCCCACAACGACTCTCTTCCATGCAAGCTCCAGCTAAGTACCTATTGACCTGCAAAGCATGTAGTAACGAGTCAACAATAATGTTGAGCGAGTTCACAGTTGGGTGTTCGTTTTAGGTTGTTTCGAAAACAGTTTCCTTTATCTGGCATCCTGTCGTGGGGGTTACCCCATAGTTGAAAACGTGATTTGTTTAACCCAATTACTCTGGCAATCCAGCCGTGGGGGCTACCCCTTGTTTATTTATCTGGCTCTACGGCCGTGGGGGCTACCCCGTGTATACTACTAGACTCGTTACCATATCGACTGCTGACTGTAGTCATGTTTATGTGCCCTGAACTGTCAATGTCTATCATCATTGACGTGCCCAGATCCATTAGTTCACGCCCGTCCTCTGCGGCACGGTGTGAGGTTTGTCAAACCTAAATAGCGCTATCTAACTAATGACCCGCTCGCCATTGGCCCGGCGATTAAGTCGATATAAAAAGGAGGGACTTCGTGATAGAGTTTTGGTCTAGTGAAAGTCATCTGTCCAAGAGGACGAGGAATTATATTCCTGAACCAGCACTGTCCTACCCAATAAAGGACGAGGAATCCATGTTCCTTAACCCCATTCCCAACCCCTGGGAATCCCATGCTTTGTAGAGAGTGTGAACTTACCTTGGTTTGCTCGGCAGATAAACGAAGGGTCAAATCAAGCTAATTATGGTCAACCACGTCCTAGTATGGTTACCACACAAGTCAGATACAAACCAAGTAATGCACGTACATTTTCTACACGTATACTAGCACGTTGCAAACAGGTGTTATTCATGGCAGTCCAATCAACAGTGCACAACATACACAATTAACAATACACATAAAGTCCATATATTCGGCCCAATTACTTAGGCCTGTAACCATGCAGGTCCAAACAGAATATACCTAATCAAGTGGTCTCGAGTCGAGACTAGAGATCTCGAGTCGAGACGGTGGTGTCTCGGTTTGTAGCCTTCATCACTCGAGAACTGGTGGTCTTGAGTCAGGTCTCGAGTCGCAACAAGACCAGCAACCTGGTTTCGAGTCATGATGTTTGTGTGCTGGTAATGCGTGGTCTCGAGTCGAGGCGAGGGGTTCTCGACTCGTAACCTGTGTCGCAACCGCAGTCTCGTGTCGTCACATATATGGTCTCGAGTCGAGACTAGAGATCTCGACTTGTATTCTTGGTAACCGAAACCTTCTAGAATTTGTCCACTTGTACTATCCAATGGAATTTCATGTTCATGATCCTTAGTACTAACCAATACAATTTCACCAACATGTTTTCTTGTCTAATCTTAATACCAAACAGATCAAAACATACAATTCAAATCTTCATATCATGTTCATGATGCATTCAAATAGTTCATCATTTTAGGGTTTTCATCATAACAACATGTTTCACCAAGAAAGTCTATCCTAGCATGAACTCAAGTTACTGATATCATCGGCTCCGAAATCTAGTATATTCAATCAATACAATAGCATGCTTACATAAGATTTATCATATTTAAAACACATACGCTAAAACAAATTATTCAAACATATCGCACTTAGCTAGTGCATCAACATCCGATTATTCAAGAACATGCTTGCGTCCACTTATTCATTTCTACCCAATTTAATTGTCAAGTTAGCATGATAATCATTAATTCACCTCAATCTTCCTAACCACATAAGAGTATGCGTGTTATACAAAAACATGTGCATCCTTCAATAAATAAACATCATTTAATAACAAATAACCATCTTCTATCAAACAAACACCTTTATCAACAATTTCTCATGTATTTGTTATTAAACAACTAAAGGAGATACTAACCGGCTAGAGGGTATGAAGGGTGAACTTCCGATTGACGATTCCAAGCTTGAACCGAGGGTCCTAGTGTTGCCGGTTTGAATCCGAGAATGAGGGAAGAAGGATGTTGAGACTTAGGGTTTTAGTGATAGGGAGAGTGTGTGTGAGAGTGAGTGTGAGTTGCCCAAAGAAATGGCAAGGTTGGTTATCAACAAGGGTTATATACTTGTTCTAAGTTGGTGCACCCTAATGGGCTTTCGGGTAGACTAAAGGAGGTGCATGGCCCAACCGGCCCAACTGTTACTGTTTACTCGAGACCGAGTGGTCTCGAGTCGGGTCCTTGTGTCTCGGGTCACACACAAATATACGCATACATATAAGCACAGCACGTATTCACATAATATTCACTTATAACATTCATTAAACCAACATGTTAACTAGTCACATAACGTTCAAGCATGTTACATCGAGATACAATGAAAGGTTCTAAATTACGAGTTGTTACATTATCCCCATGTTGAAAGAAATTTCGTCCCGAAATTTGGTAAGTACTCACTGAGGAAGCTAGTTAAGTTGCATGGTTTTCCCGGTTTTCCTGGGGTGTCACATGGACAATGACAATCGTACCCCCGCATAACAATTAGCGCTCCCTGCCACGTGTTGGGTCAGGATCCGTTCTCACCGTTCTCACACTTTTCACCGTTCTCTCCTGATCCCGTATATATGTATATATATATATATATATTATGGTAAGCAGATTGAGATTCGATTCAAAAATTAAAAAATGAGCGTCAAAGTTTAAGAGGACAAACATATTGTCAATCACTTAGACCGGTTTGATTAAGTGCTACCGGAAAATGTTCCTTGGTTAGCCTGAGAATGATTTGATCCTGTAACTTTTTTGTATCTGTTCTGTAAATATGTGTATGTTTATTTTTATTTATAAAACAGGGATGCTCAGTCGGTCAGATTGTGAGAGTTTCGAAAGGTTTTTGTCAAAATTTAAATTTGAAAAACTATTTGGCCTAAGTTAAAAGGTTCAGGCCTGCCATAAACTTCGTGTGCTACTTGAAATTGTATGTCAAAGGACTGAGCCCAATATCAAGCCTAATACCAAGCCCAACCTGTTAAGGTAGTGACATAAATAATGGATTTCGAGACCTCCTTCTTACATTTCAGACTCTCTCTCTTGAAAACTTTGTGCAAGAATTTCCTTCACAATAATCTCGATAATCATATTATTTAAAAGATCTAAAGGTGATTAATTCTGTTTGATTGTGTCTAAAGATGATTGCAGGGAACTTGATCATGATCAACTGATTTTGGGTCTTGAAATTAGGGGTTCTTGAGAAAACATGATCTCGATGAACAGATGTTAAGAGTTGAAATCCTGTTAATGAGTGGTTTGGATGTTTGATTTCGGTTTAGAATAAGATTTAGATACTGATTTGCAGGTGGTAATGATAGTAAGTTTTTGATTTAAAAA